>JAWWLR010034176.1:0-10384 GCA_035041075.1 Acraspis erinacei | reverse complement strand
ATATTCGACAGAAGTTTTATTAAATATTATTCAAGTTTATTGAGTTTAATTAAATGTTGGACTATTATTTTTTATCGATTTCAATAATAAATATTCTTAACCAGTTCTTATTGAAAAAATAGTAATTTAAATTTTTAATTAAAAATTATTGACCCATGTTCTATTATTTTTAATAAATTTTAATCGTCCATTTTCAGCAGGGGAAGAGACTTTTGATCCATTGAATTTGATTATATTTTTATTTGCGGAGTTTTCAAATACAATAATTTCAAATATTAGTATTGAACAATAGAACACATATATATTTAAATTTTCAAGAACAAATGGATCCAAACAGTACAGAGCTGATTATTTAACAACCAGGACACTTGAAGGTGCCAGATGTACCCCCAAAACTAACTGTTACTCTGAAGACTGCGGAAGTAAGTATAGAAATTAATTATATATATATCTACTAAAATTACGAATTCGTCCTAATTAATTCTTCAAATGTATACAAAGTTTTTATATGGAAAAGGAGAACTTGACCTGATTATTTTCAACAACAAAAAAATTTAACTAAGGAAGAATAAAAGTTTGTAAAAACAGACAAACGCCTAAATTTTAAGAATTCATAATTTTGAATATTGGTATTGAACAATAAAAGATATCTGTGAGATCTGGACTTGAATCCCATCTGAGAGCAGACCTACATTTATCCAAAAATTTCAGTTTATGAAATGGCTACAAGTTTTGGCTCAGAACGTGCTCAGTATTTATCTTCAATGTAACTTTCTAAAGCCAATGTGCACCCGCTGATTCCCTTTGCTTGCCCTTTCTTTACACACTTCCTTTTTCTATAAACTCCCTATCCTCATTTTCCCAGCTAACACTCCCTTCCCCGACTTTCTTTCTTCAGTTATCACTTCCCCTCCACTGCTCACCCGCAATTCACTATTAGCCCACCCTTGACCCCCCCCCCCTATAAGGGGTAATTCGCCGACCTACAGGAGATTACGTCCAGTATTTTTAAATAAAGATGGGGTTAAGTTACACTACAATAATTAAGATTGCTTAGTTACTTTTCTTTTAACCCAAAAAAAAGTGAGAAAAATTGAAAAATTTTTCTAAAGCGTAAAAAACTTCTTTTTTGTAATCCTGACTTCATTTGAATTCTATATAGAGCCTCATGTAGTTCCTTAAAAAAAAACCAAAGTTTTTTCAAATGTCAATAAAAATGATATCCAGAACAGTAATAAGAGTAAAAGAGACAGAAAGCGGTAAATTGTAGGGAAAGTAATCTCTATCTCTTTTACTCTTACGACTTTTCTGCTGGCCAGTTGACAGATTTGTAAATACGCCATTATTTCTATCGACGCTAGGTAAATGGGCTTTTTACCTATGGGCACTATTTATATAAATGTCATGCTCCTATATTGCTAACCGCTTTAGAGGTTTTTGGCAAAAAATAGAGATTTCTGGAAAACAATAGAGTGTAGACATATATTTCTCTCTCAGCGCAGAGTACGTTAAGAGCATTGCGCATGCGCAGATAACCGCGGAAAGCTTCGAAAAGGAAAAATGGACTTGTTTGTAGATTAAATGTATAGAGTTCAGTAGTTCTTTCCGACACCATGCTGAGACTGTATACGTGCTCTGTGTGAGATAGAAATATCTATGTCTGCACTCAATTTTTACAACTTATTCCAAAGTATAGACAGTTATCAATATACACGAGAATTATATATGTGTTAATCTAAGGCGAAGTTTCTGGAGGCCTTGGCAATCGACTTGCTCATGTTGGCCAAATACCTTTTTAGAAATTTCGAGAAATCTGGCGAATCCTCGCTCCAAGTGAAATGGTAATCTAAGACCGAACTTTCTAGAAGCTTCGAGAATCGCCTAGATCTTTCTAGAAATTTTCGTGAACTCTGGAGAATCCCCCTGCGCGACCGCCATCTTGCGGCCACAGCTAGAACTATATAACTGGTAAAAAAGGGGCGCCATCTGTCGGCTCCAGCTTTATCTATATATCTGGCGATACAGTGGCGCCATCTACCGGATACAGCTTGAACTATATACATATTAAAACAGGGGTCCGCCTTACCGGTTTGTTCATGGTTCCATTGTAGTGATCTACCTTGCCGACCGATCATCTACCGACTGCCTGAGAAGTGACTGGTGGTGCCATCTGTTGGTCGTAGCTGAAACAACGTAGCTGTTCCAGAACTCCCCTAGCTATACTACTCAGTATGTATGCCGATTTGACTTGAAGTTTCCCATGTAAAATGTATGTAGAAAAATCACTTTTTTGAGTTATTGAAATAATTTTTTAGGGTTTCAAAAAATGTGACGGGAAAGTATAGGGTCTTGTAGAGAGTTATACAATGAAGAACTTCATGTATCAGATATATGGGTTTGACAGCCCTATGACACCTCCACGAGTACCTGGAAACTACCCTTAAAACCAAAAATATAATTTCTTCAATAAACCGACCTTTTGAGTACTGTATTCTGGTTTTCTTTACATTAATTTATTAATATTGGTCTAGTTCACTCAAAACAGGACTCACAATTTGTCGTAAATTATTTTCTGATAGAGATCTTACTTTTTGTACTAATCGTGAAAAATAACATTGCAAACTCAACAAATAAATTTTGAGCAAACCGACGCAAGGTACAAAAAAAACATTCTTCCATTTTTAGGAGTTTCATTTTCAACGGCGGAAGTTATAATATTTTTTTGAAACAGATCAGCTTTGAAGAATTTCATTCGAATTTTTTTTCTATTTTTACAATTTGCCTTGAAGAATTCTACAATTTTGTAACTTTAAAATTGAAAAATCTTGCATTTTTAAGATGCATAAATAAAAGTCATAAAATTTAGGCAATATTGAAAATGATGAGTCAAAATACAAATTCTTAATCTTCAAAATTGAACAAATTTCAATTGCAAATGATCAAAAGAACAGAATTTTTCATTGAAAAATTTACATAAATTATCCAAATTTATATTGCCGAGAATTGCTTAATTCCAATATCTTGAACACTTTCTGATAAGTAAAAAACAGAAAATTTGTTTAAAAATTAGTAAAGATTGGTAAAAAACGAACTAAATAATTAACTAATTGATTGATTCACACAAAAATTAATACATTTTTTTTTAATGCCTCAGAATTTTCGCCAGTTTAGCTTTGCAGATAGAGACTTGATTCTAAATTACAATAGGGCGAGTCAATCTAAGCAAACTCGACTTTTGAAACTTTTTTCAAAAATATTTTCGGAACGCGTCATTCATTTTTAGAAAACCTTGATTTTTCATCAGGAGTAGCAATATGTAAACTAATTTTTTTCTTAATTAAAAAATTTGAATTCATAAAAAAAAAACCTGAAGAATTAAAAATTGTGGAATAAATGCGTGGGGATCTAAAAGCACGTTTTTGAAAAATATCACATGCTCTTAATTCCAAATGTTTCAAGAAATTTACGAATTATTTTTGAAAAATTCTCCATCTCTTTCCAAGTCGTGCATTCGATAATTTTTAAAGTTGCTGCGACATAATGTTTTACAATTTTCCTAATAAAATTTAATGAACAATAGAGCTGAATAACTCGCGTTTTTATAATAAAATTTTAGTATAGGATAAAACTTTTTGCTTTAAAAAAATGTATGCATAATAAAAATTGGTTTCTATTTTCTCCCAGTGTGATTAAAAGGTTTTTGTAAACTTTTGTATGTTTCAAGTTATTTGAAAAGTACAGAAAGTTTGTAAATTTGTTTTTCAAAAATGTTCAATCTCTGTTGAAGTCGCGAATTTGACAATTTTCTTAATTTCTCCGAGAGAATAATTTCTTTTTTTTATTCTATAAAATTATATTACCTAATAAAACTTATTACTTCCAAAAAATGTAGGCGTAATAAAAATGAATGTGCAACAAATTCATGAATATCTTGCTCTAAAATTCTTCCTTTCTCTCGAAGTGATAAGCTTTACTACCTTTAAAACTTCTGCGACAAAATTTATCGCGCTTTTGCAATAAAATTTAATGTGAAATAAAACTGTTTACGTCTAAGAAATGTATGCTGGCTTCAAGTTTGTGATTTTTTCTGAAATTGTTTGCTTTGCTTTGGCTTTTTAAATATGAACAAATAATGAAAAATTGTTTGAGACTCATTCTTAAAAATATTTCTTTCTTTTAAGTGAAACTGTTTTTCAGAATTTAAACAGATATTTCGAACATACTTTAAATTTTTTATAGTTATCATATTGAATATAAAGTTTTGGTTTTCGGAGATTTAAATTATAATAATATTTATAATTTGTTTCTTTCGAAAAATTCAAAGAAAAACTTAAAATGACAGATAAACCTGCAACTTGCTAGCTTTACTCTGAGAGAAGATAGATACAAACAAAAAAAGAAAATCTTAAATAATTATCTTGATTATTTTGCATTAAATAGTATCTCACTGAGTGAACATTTTACAAAAAGTTACAAGTTTTAGAAAACAACCATATTTATCTAGCATTTGTTTAGAAGCATATAATTAAAAAAAATCATAATTTATCTAAATAATTAAGTTTGTTAAATATCATTAAACCTACCTAGAAGTGAAACATGGACGAACAGTTGAATATTGAAGAAGAAACTGCAACTTTATAACATTATTTTGAGAGAATATTGTTATAAATAATAAGAAATGTTTTAAGCACATTGAAAAATTTGAAAAAAACTGCTGCTTTCTAATTCTAGTCTTTCAGAAAATTTCTTTACACAGTCATAAATTGTTTCAACCATTATTTTTTACCAATCTTCAGTTACGTAACATTTTTTATATTATGTTTCAAAACATAACACACGGTTTCTAAATAAAAAAAGTTTTTTAAGATGAAGAGTTTTCTATAAATAAATAAAACAATATTTTTTTGTAAAACCAAATGCTTTTTCAATACGACAAAGAATGAAATATTAATAAGTATCATCAGCTTGTTTTTAATTTAATATAAATATTCTTACACCCGAAACTTTTAAGACTTTTAAGACTTTTAAGCTCGGGGTTCTGTACGAACTTACAAACAGTCGACGCAGGTACAAAGTTGTATACGAGGCGGCGCTGTACCTAAATATAGAGGGTGCCGGCACCGAAGAAAAGACAATTTAATGCAGTACCGAAAAGTAACGACGGCCCTGAAAAGGGATAGGCCCACGGAGGCGCTGATATCCCAAGTGATATCCCAATGTTTTTTGAATGTATCAGATGTGTCCGAAAAGATTTTAGAAGATTTAAAATAAATTTTTTAGTTTGGTACGATATTACCAAATATCACGAAAAATTGGCGACTTTTTAAAAAAATTTTAAAGACTTTGTTTAATTTTCTTTTGCAGTTAATTTTTCATAATCTTCATAAATTATTGAAATTCTTTCCTGATTTTTTTTAAATTCTGAAAAAATAAAAAAATTGCCTTTCAAATATTTCTGATATTTTAACATTTTTTCAAATCTTTTGTAATGCTTTGAAATGTTTTCAAATAATCTTTTGAAATCATTTTTCGAAATCAAAGATTAGTCATAAGAAGGCTCAATGACAATCACAACCCTTAATTTTTCTACAATTATGTTATATGGTATAATTGGAAAGGTTTGCTTCCATATCTTGTGCAAAATTTCTTTCATTCTCTTGACGCTCTGCAAAATTCGGTTGATCTAAAAACTCCCTTGCAACTAACGAAAGCGAATCGTAAAGTCGGGCAAGCTCGGGTTCGTGCTCGTGCATTTTCGGCTTTGCACGAGGCTGGCCTACGCGGCATGTAACAGAACTGAGTCACAGACGCGCTACGTTAGAATGTGTTGCTCCCAGTCAGGATAGTAGTGGGGGCCGAAAAATCCCACTTTTAGCGGTCACTGAAACTACTATATGTCCAAAAAATATAGGCAGCGTGATTTTTGTAAAGAGTTTTATAGAATTCTAAGCAGAAAAAAATCGCAAAAAATATAAGACAATATGGACGTTGCAGGTGAGGGTTTTGCCAATACTGCTACAGAATTTCAAAACTTTTAAATGATTAACGATTATTTCGTTTCCAGTGAAAGGTGAAAACGTACTATAACCATTTGATCATTTCCGAAGACTCAACTTGAAATGGCTGAAAGTCACTGGAAAAATATTCTTAAAATTCTGGAAAAATACACGGGGTTCGTTGATCCTTTCTATTTACAACTGAGAAATTTAGAGCCAAAAATAGTCATTTGCTTGTGAGATATTAACAATAAAGTAGGGAGGCGATATCTCCGAAAATAGGAAACTTACAGAGGTGATCCTTGAAGCAAATAACACCTATCTGGCTTCGGACAATATCGCATGTATTGCCAAAGACCAAAAAGTGGGACTTGAATGTTTAAACAATTATTTTCTTGCTTGAAGAATACAAAAGACTTTACGATAATCGAGGCACCCACACTATCATTAGGGCAGTTATCGGTACTCTGAAAAGTTTCCCTTTTTTTGGAGTAAGAGCTTAGGATTAGGGACGGTGAAACTGTGTGATTGTGAGAGAACGTCGTGTTGCTCCTATAACAGGAGCACCAGCAAGGTCCCTGCCGAGTGTGCGGGTGCCTCGATTATCGTAAAGTCTTTTGTTTTCTTCCAGGAAGAAAATAATTGTTTAAACATTCAAGTCCTACTCTTTGCTCTTTGGCAATACATGAAATATTGTCTGAAGCCAGATAGGTGTTATTTGCTTCAAGAATCATCTCTGTAGGTTTCTTATTTTCGGAGATATCACCTCCCTACTTTATTATTAATATCTCACTAACAAATTACTATTTCTGGCTCTAAGTTTCTCTGTTGTAAACAGAAAGGATTAACGAACCACGTGTATTTTTCCAGAATTTTAAGAATATTTTTCCAGTGACTTTCAGTCATTTCAAGTTGAGTCTTCGGAATGATCAAATGGTTATGGTACGTTTTCACCTTTCATTGGAAACGAAATAATCGTTAATCATCTGACAGGTTTGAAACTCTGTAACAGTATTGGCAAACCCCTCACCTGCAACGTACAGATTGTCTCATATCTTAGCGATTTTTTTCTACTTAGATTTTTACAAAACTCTGTACAAAAATCGCGCTGTCTATATTTTTTGGACAGATAGTAGTGATATTTTCCTCATGCAGGGAGGACAGCCAATCAAGTGCGTACACACACCCAACGCTACGTTTGCATGCGTTGCTACCAATCGGAAAAGTAGTAGGGGCCGAAAAATCGCACGTTTTTGCCTGATAACATTCTTCCTGGTAGGGTTAGATACCGGGCTGTCTATGGTATACAAGCCGCATCCCAAGCACAAAAGGTATAATTATTTTCCGAAATGAATCTGACCAAGCCTACTTTACTCGCTGTTGTTTGTGCGGCTGTTCCCTATGGAGTTGCTGATGCCTGGGACTGTAAGGCACATCCAGGAAAGGACCAACAATCCTGTGACTCAAACGATGACTGTTGTTCTACTATCTGCGATACTAGTAGTGAGTAGAAGCATAATAATGAACAGTCAAATTACGAAATTTGCATAATCAATACGACACCTGTATGTTAAAAAATTAACTATCTGCGAATGTGCGTCTAAGATCAGCATTCTGACGTTAAGTGCCTAAAAAGTGATTCTGTATTTTGAGTTGCCACTCAGTTTTGGTAAGCGTACCTGGGAAGCTTACAACTGTACATGGGGCAACTGTGTGCGTCGGCATTTCGAAATTCACATATGGCACCCGACTTTACCAAACTCACGAAATAATCCGCCCCTTCTCCACTTTAAAAATACAGAAAAAGTGACTGGTTTCAATGAATGCGTCATGAAAGTGATTTCACTCGAATCAAGAGACTTTTGATATTCAGCAATATAACATATATATTTACAATTTTCAGCAACAAATGCGACGGTGATGTATGCACTCGAAGGAGACATTCAAATGATCCCTGTTCCTTGAATAGTGACTGTTGCTCAAACGCCTGCGGCGGTAAGTATAGAAATTATTAATATATATCTACTTAAATTATGAATTCGTCCTAATCAATTCTTTAATCGAATAACAATTTTTTATGAAAAAAAGAAGTATTACACCTGACTATATTTCAACCAAAAGGTTCAAATTTTAACCAAAGAAAGATGCATTTCTGCTCAAAGAGATAAGCCTTCAAACTTTCTTTTAATTGTCTTCGTTAATACTAAGATTTTCATAAATCTTTCAAAATTTGCAAAACTGCCATAAAATCTTATGAATTTTCTTCGAGATTTTCAGAAAGCTTTTGAAATTTTTAAAGTCTGTTGAAGTTTTCCTAAAAAATTATTTTAAAGTTACGCCTAAATTTGAATAAAAGTTCTTTTAGTACTTGAAATATTACATCGTTCTCAAAAATCTTGAAATTTTTTATTACACGTCTTTGTAAATTTACATTTTTTTCTAAATGTTTTAAATCTTTTGAAGTTTTAAAATTATTTTTATATGTTGTTACCACTTCGAAACTGCTCCTAAGCTTACTTAAATTTTTCTAAAGTTTTGTCACCTTTCAAAATTGTAAAATTTACGTTTAAAATCTTCTATAGTTTTTTTGAAAATAAAAAAAAAATATTTACTTCAAGTCACTTAAAATACTGTAAACCAAATCCTTCTAATATTTAAAACTCTACATTATGTTTAATTAAAATTTTTTTAAGTTTCAAATTATTCTTCACGCTTTTCAGAGCTTCCAAATGTTTTCTTCGAAATATTAATGAATCTAAATTTCGATTCAAATTTTGTTGGAAAATGATGGATTTTTTATTAATATCTTCAATATTTTTTTCAAATTCTAGGAAATTATTTGAAATATTTAGAAAATTTTCTTACATGATGAACAGAATCCCTCAAAATAAAATCAAGAATACAATGACAAAATTTGGAAAATCAGCACAAAATGTTCCCATGGCAATCTGAAAAAAATTCCTCCTCTTCCCTAAAAAATAAAAGAAAAAGAACTTCTCCCTTTGGAATAAAACAAAAAAGTAGAAAGGAAAATGAGAAAGTAACCATCGAAGTCCCCTTCCTTCTTTCATTTTTGAAGCAAATTTTCAAATATAAGTAAAATAATAAATATAATATACTAATAAATATAAATAAATTTCTTCAATTTTAATTTGTCTGACTTCGATTGGAGGTCATTTCTATTTGAGATTTGTTTAAAATTGGGATGCCTTTTGACCCTCAGAATATTCTTGGGTTTCAGGGAGAGAGCATCGTGGTCGTGTTGCTGTTCCTTTCGGCTTGAATTTTAATTTTTTTTCATATTTGAGAATCTGTTTTCTGATTTGATATCAAAAACAAACAAAAAAGAAAGAAATTAAAATTAAATTATTTTTATTTGAACATTTGTTTAAAAATAGATAAGGAAGGGGATTTGGTTGGTTGCCTTCTCATTTTTCTTTCTCCCTTTTTTTTAGTCCAAAGGGTGAAGTACTTATTCTTTTCTTTTTTAGAAAAGAAGAGGAATTTTGTTCAGATTGAAATTGGAACATTTTGTTCTGATCCTCCAAATTTGGTGGTTGGATTCTTGATTTTATTTTCAGGAATTATGCTCATTAACTTTATTATTGGACTTTAATTAGGCTTTTAAATTTGGATTTAATCTCATTTAAATTTCTTCAATTTTATGTTCCTACATTTTCCCCCAAAATCAATTTTTCCGAAAAAAAATAATTTAAATATTTTTTTCAAATCTTTTAAATTGTACATTCTGTTTACATTTTTTTAATGTGTTCCAGTTTTTAAAGATTTAAAAATCTTTGAAAAACTTCAAATATCTCTCAAACGTACTTGATATTTTTTAATGC
This sequence comes from Acraspis erinacei, assembly GCA_035041075.1. Lineage (NCBI taxonomy): Eukaryota > Metazoa > Arthropoda > Insecta > Hymenoptera > Cynipidae > Acraspis > Acraspis erinacei. Next base: position 543 of record JAWWLR010034176.1, on the reverse strand, counting down.
TAGTCAACGCAAGATAGCAAGAAACATAGCAAAAAAATTTAATGAATGATGGTTTTTAATTTTTAGCCCCAGGCAAACCGGGACAATGTAACGGTAATTAACTTGCTGCGATTCAGAGAGGAGACCAACATTTTTTCAAAACTTCAATTGATAAAATATCTACAAGTTTGGGCTAGAACGTGTTTAGTCTTTATCTTCAATGTAACTTTCTAAAGTCAATGTGTTGATAAATAAATAATTACGTCAACTTTAGTATATCATAATTATTTTTGAAAACCCCATGATCATAATATATTTAAAAAAAGTAAAGATATTTCATTATTGTGAAGAATTTCAAAGGCTCGAAGAATAATGCTAATTTACTTCAAATGTGCAAACCAGTCTTAAGATTAATAAAATATTCAAGTTGAACTAAAAAAAATTAGTATAGACGTTAATTAATTTGTTAAAATATTCCTCTAGAATATTTTTCATCCGCTGATTCCCGTTGCCTACCCTTTCTTTCCAAACTTCCTTGTTATCTAAACCCTCCCTCCTCATTTT
>JAWWLR010034167.1:0-10384 GCA_035041075.1 Acraspis erinacei | reverse complement strand
TCTCAGGATTCTCTGGAATTTATGATCCTCTGAAGATCAAATTCCTGTGAAATTTACAATCCTCTGGATGCTTTAAAATTTATAATACGCTTGATCTCAGATTCCTCTGAAGGTTATAATCCTCTGGACCTTATGATCCTTGGAATTTCTTATCCTGTGGATTTCAGGATCCTCTGAAATATATAATCCTCAGGATATCGGGATCCTCTGAAATTTATGATCCTCTGGATCTGAGGATTCTCTGAAATTAATAATCCTCTAGATCTCAGAATATCAGGATTCTCTCAAATCAATAATGCCCTGGATCTCAGGATCCTCTGGAATTTATGATCCTCTAGATCTCAGGATCCTCGGAAACATATAATCCGATGAATTGCATGATCCTTCAGTATGTATGATCGTCTGAATATCTTGATCTTATGAAGTTTATTATCCTCTGGATCTGAGGATCATCTGAAATTAATAATCCTCTCTATTTCATAATTCTTTCAAAAATATAATCCTCTGGATCTCAGGATCCTCTGAAGTTTATAATCATCTGAATCTCAGGATGGTTTGGAATTTATGTTCCTCGGGATCATAAATTCAAAGGTTCCCGAGATCCTGAGAATTATCAATTTCAGAGGATCCTGACATCCTTAGGATTATAAATTTCAGAAGATCCTGAGATCCAGAGGATTATAAATGCCAAAGGTTCCTGAAATTCAGAGGATTATAAATTTCAGAGGCCCCTGAGATTTAGAGGATCATAAATTTCAGAGGATTCTGAGAGGCTGAGGATTATAAATTTCAAAGATCTTCAAGTCGATAGGATTATAAATTCCAAAGGGTCCTGAAATTCAGAGGACTATAAATTAAATAGGATCCTGAGATCTAGAGGAAAAAGATTCTCTAAGTACTTAAAGGCTATTGCTCTTGGTGGTTCGGAACCCACCTTCAACTGTAGTTCCCCCTCCCTCCGCCACGAAAGTCTGTCGGTGGTGTGTAAAGGAATAGGGAAGAAGGTGCAAGAAAAATGTAAGCCCTCAGAGGACCCATTAGAAGCTTCCATTCCAAAGAGGATCCTGAGATCCTGAGTATTATAAATTTCAGATGATCTTGAGCTTGAGAGGATCCTAAATGTCAAAGGATCCTGTGATCCAGAGAATGATCTATTTCAGAGGATCCTTTGATCTAAAGGATTACACATTTCAGAGGACCCAGAGATCCTCAGATCGAAAGAATTATAAATTCCAAAGTATCCCGAGATCCTGAGAATTATAAATTTCAAAAAAAATCCTGAGATCCAGAGGATTATAAATTTCAAAGGATCCTGCTTTCCATCGAATCCTAAATCCACATAATCCTGAAATGCAGAATATCCTGAAATCCCGAGGATCAGAAATTACAAAGGACACTGAGATTCAGAGTATCCTTAAGTCTAGGATATCCTGAAATCCTGAGGGTGAAGAGACCCAGAGATCCAGACGAATATATAAAAACGGAAAGTCCGTTCAACCTAAAGATCATTCTGTCACATCAGTTTACAATAAGTTATAACTATTATTTTTTAGATTAAATTTTTTTTTTTAAATTTAAATATATCGCTCCTGCAGCTTTTCATGAAATAAATAATTTGCAAATAATTAGAGGGAACGTCGGACTGACGCTATTGTTAATGATTGGATAAACATAATACATTCTAGGTATGCTATAATAGAGGATATTTTCAAAGGGCTCATCTCATCAAACCCTACACAATATCCGATCAAAGTCCAGGAGGCGTCAGATATATCAAATTTTGATTTGATAGGGTATTAGTTATCATACCAAAATTTCATATTCGCATTGATGGCAAGTAACTAGTTTATTTCTAACTATAGGAAAATTTTATTTTCCAGAAATATTTTGCTAGTTCTTACCAGTAGAATTAGGCAGTGCCCGAGAACATCATTTTCAAAGTTCCCTGATTTTTCCTTGACTAGTTTTTTAAAAATTATTTTCCTTTATTATTAATATTCAAGTACCAGAATTTTGATCTTGCACTATTTTTAACATAGCATATTTTCTTACCGGAATCAGATAGTATTTTAGATACAAGTTTCAAATTTTTTAATTTATTCATCCAAAAAAATTGAGAATTGTCATATTCGATGTAAAATTGTCTGAAGTTTCGATTTATGTGATCGGAATTTTGAAGAAATTGCTTTATCAAAAATGTCTGATTGTTTATTTTCAAAAAACGTGTTTTTGGAGAAGTTTATCTGAATTTTTGAACCTGTAAGCTAAAAGATGAATTTTCTCTATACAAGTTGAATTTTAAAACCAAAATATGACTTTCCAGCAAAGGATTAATTTTCCATAAAACTGGTGCATTTTTACAGAACAAAAATGAAATTTTAAAACAATGAAATTACTTCTCTTATGAAAAAAGTAAAATTTTTAATTATAAAAGATCAATTAAAAAAAATTGGAAAGTTATATTTTCTGTTAAGAAAGTAATTTTAGGCCTAAGAAAAAGCCTTTTACTAAACAGTCCAATTTTGAACAAGTCATGGGCCTTTAATCAATAGAAAAAATGTGAACAATGCAGTTTGATTTTTTCCCCAAGTAGTTACATTAGCCATAAAAAAAGACTGTTTTTTTAAATAGGTTAACTTTCAACTAAAGAGATAAATTTTCAACTAAAAATAAAAATCTTCAAAGTAAAAAATTAATTTTTAACAAAACGAACTAACGAAATGTTACCAACAAAGATTACATGCTTAAGCGAAGAAAAATACCCTTGAAACAAAAAGTTACATTTTCAAAAAAATTGATATTTCAACTAAAAAAATGAATTTTTAAATAAAAAAAAGATGAATTATGAAAAAATTGGATTTCAAGCTTAAAAAGATTTCTGTCGACTTTACACGGTCAAAAATTGAATTTTCAAATAAGAAATAAGCTTCGGCGAGAGAAATCGAATTTTTAATCCAAGAAGACGAATATTTTATCAGAAGCGATGACGTTTTAAAAAAATTGTTGAATTTTCTACCAGCTGGTTGCATTTTTATCAAAAAGTTCCAATTGACTTTTTAAAATTGAATTATAAATATATTAACAAAGAATAAGTTTGTGCTAAAAAAGTTCAATTTTTAATTCAAAAAGAAGAATTTTTTAACCAAATGAATTTTTAATAAAAACATACAAACAAAATTTTACGTTAAACTTTTATCAGAAAGAGTTTAGTTAATCTTTCAACACCAGCATATAAATGAAAAAATAAAATAAATTTTCTACGAAATAGTTCAATTTTCAGCAACAAAGTAGAATTTGCAACAAAAAAGTATGACCGTTTAATTTTTATTCAAGGGAGAAGTTTTTCTTCAAATTTGAAAAAATATCAAAAAATTTAAAATGAAATGTAGATTTTTGATACGTTTCAAGAAAATAAAGAAATTTTCTTAATATCCATCGCAAAATTTTAGTTTCTTTATTATTTTCGAAAATTTATTTTAAGAGAATATTCAAAAAATTTTTAACGATTCTGCAAATGATTTAAAAAGTTGAAAAATCGTAGGCATTATATACGTTTTTTAAAATTCCTAAATGAAAATTTGAAGGTTTTCAAGATTTCGAAAGGTTTGAAGTTAATAATTTTTTTTAAGTTTCCTGAAACATTTTTAATGGTTTTTATTTTGATAAATAAGTTTTAAGGAAACCTTGAAAATGCTTTTCAAACATTTTAGCAGATTTTCCACATTAAAAAAAGAGAGAATCTTGAAGACCTTAAATGAATTTTTTTTTTATTTTGTAGACTTTTATTTAAAAATTAAAAAGAAAAAGTTTATTTTTTGAGACCATTTAGAAGTTTCGAAAAAATTCAGAAATATTTCTCAGTCTTAAAATATTATTCAAAATAAATAAGGGAATATAAAGTCAAAATTTTTTTTAAATTCAGAAGCCTTTCGAGAGCTTTAAAAAGTGTCAAGATAATTAAAATTTTTCTGAAGATTCCTTGCAAAACTTAGAATGCGATCTTATTTCGGAAAATTAATATAAAAAAAAATGTAGACATTTTGAAAAGTTTTGAGGTTTCCTGCTTCAAAAAAATTTTTGAAATAGAAAAAATAAAGATTTCCAAAAATTGCTAACATCTGTAAATTTTTTTTTCTTAATATATTGTTCATAATATCTAGAACTCATTTCTCGATTATTTGTGTTTACTTTTCTGTATTGAAAGAGTTTTCCATTCCTGAATTTGAATTTAAAAAAAAAATCGAAAGTAAGAAAATTGACTTTCAGGCCTAAAAGGACATCTTTATTTTATTATAAAATTATAAAATGTAAAAAAGTTGCTAAGAAAAGAATGTATGTCCGTATTTTTTCTACAAGGAAACAGCTGCGAGTTTAATTTTAACTCGGGAAGAATTTAAATGTCAAGCCATTTCTAACGCGGATAGAACCCGGATGGGTGACCACCTGCGAAGTACGTTTGAAGCCGAGGACTGTGTGTATTTGATGGATAGGGTAGAATGTATTCCTTCGAACCTGACTTTCGAAAAACTGGCAAAACTCGGGAGGTGGTTTTCTGCAGTTTTCCTTTCCCCTGGCCAAACGTCGAGGAAAATAAAAATTTGCACAGGCCTTGACACAGTTTTATAGATGAAATATCCTATTTTTGGGTATTCTGATAATTATTATAAATTTTTCTCTCCTGAAAATGGAATAACTTTGCCCATTACTAAAAGATCAAACTCTTGCTATATGAAATGTGCAGATAAGTTTGAAATATTCTTTAAGTAGTACTCTTCAGCTGAAGTTGGTAACAATTTTCAAGATTGTTAGGAAGATTCCGAAGAGGCAAAAGAGATTTTTAAAGAAGGGATGCGTTCGTAGTTGATGCTTTCTCGTTTCCGTAATGAGCGGCATCGAAGCCAAGAATTTTCAAAGTATATAGGACAAAGTTCAACAGAAATGAAATACTTTCTTCTTACTCCTGAATTTTTTAAGAGCGCAAATGTAAGTTCGAAACTTTTTTTACTGCATAAAAAGTATACTTGCGAGTTTAAAGTTTGGAATCGAATTCCATAGGCTACTCTATTATCGACTGGTATAAATTTTATCCATGTTAAATATTAAAATGGTTTTACTTTTGGGCTTCCAATCTTCTTATATTTCCTACTTTTCGGCACTTTTTTCCCGATGCTAGTTTTTTGTTCTTGTAGAGGAAATCAGTACGAAATTAACAATTAAAAAAAAATCATGAAAGAATAATCAAAACCTGTTATTCAAAATCAATTTTTTAAGAAAATAGGGGAAAAGCTTCTCACAAATAAAAATAATATGGGTAATATTTTATTTTATTTGATAAACTTTTAATTTTAAACAGCTACTCGAAAAATAATAAATTTTCTACAAAATTGTTGCATTTTTAACTAAAAAATTTATTTTTTAAACATGTATCTAGGAAGTAAATATTTAGATGATAAGATTCAATTTTGAAAAAAATTGTTGGACTTTCAACTTAAATATAAATTTTTTAACCAAATTTCATGAAGGTTAATTTTTAGAAAGAAAATTGTTTAATTTTAATCAAACCCGTGCACTTTAACCCAAAATAAATAATATTTCGACCAAAATTGGTGCCATTTTAATCCCAAAAAAAATTTTAGCTAAAAAACATCGTACGTGAACAAAAAAAAATTTTTAAGTTTCCAAAAAAAGTTAAATTTACTACAATACACATAAAATTTCTAACCAAAAAGGTCTATTTTCAACAACAAAAAATACATTATTTTCCAAGCAAAAATCGAGTGCGTGAATTTTCATATAAAAAAGTTATTTTCGAAGCTAAATATAAAAAAATTTATTAACAAAATAATAAAATTCTCAACGAAAATCAAGTGAACATTTTTAAAGTGTATTTTCAAAGAAGAAAGAGCAACTTTAAATGTTTCCAAAAAAGTTAAGTTTACCACAAACCACATAAAATTTCTAAAAAAAGGTCTATTTTAAACAACAAAAAATACAACATTATTTTCCAAGAAAAATCGAGTACGTGAATTTTCATATAAAAAATTTATTTTCGAAGCAAAAACTAAAACAATTTATTAACAAAATAATAAATTTCTCAAAGAAAATCAAGGGAGCATTTTTAAACCAAAAAAGTTTGAATTTTGACAAAAAGGATGAATTTTTAAATCTAGAATACGAATGCTCAACTAAGAAAGATCAATCTTCAACGAAGAAGATTAATTTTTCATGAAAAAATCCCATTTTTTCAGTAAATACACGAGTTTAAATCTAAAGAAATTAATTTTTAAATAAATATTCCAAATTTATATTTGTAGTCAAAAATCAATTTGTAACCAAAAAAAGAACTGATTTCCAAAAAATATGAAAATTTTTAACCAAATTGCAGTACTTTTATTGAAACATTTGCATTTTTTTACCAAAAACAGTTTGAATTATGACAAAAAAAGTGAACTTTCATATCTGACATACGAATTTTCAACTAAGATGAATTTCCAACGACGAATATTAATTTTTAAAGAAAAAAGGTAATTTTACACTAAGTACATTTACAAATAATTAAATCATTTTTTTAAAATAATCAAAATTTTAATTTTTAGTAAAAAAGAAAACAATTTATAACCAACAAATAAATAATTTTCAAGAACAGATGAAAATTCTCAACCAAAACCGATTAATTTTAATTTAATAGTTGCATTTTTAATTTGACGAATTTTTAACTAAAAAAAGATCAATTTGCAACGAAAAATACTAATTTTCTATAAAAAGGCAATTTTTTAGTGAATGCATGAATTTACAACTAAAGAAATTATTTTTTAAATAAATATTTAAAGTTTTCAATAAAAAAATTTCTGAAAAAAAATAACTTATTTCCCAAAAAATATGCAAAATTTTTAATCAAATACAAGTAATTTTAGTGAAAGAGTTGCACTTTTAACCAAAAAAGTTTAAATTTCGACAAAATAAGGTGAATTTGCAAATCTAAAATACGAAATGTCAACGAAGAAAGATCAATTTCCAACGAAGAAGATCAATTAAAAAAAATCTATTTTTTCGATAAATACAAGAATTTACAACTAATTGAATTATTAAAATTTGTTATTTCAATACAGAAAAACTTCTTTTAGTCATACGGTCATACAAAAAACAAAAAAGATTTGTTATTGTCAATCATTAAGAAGTTCTTCTGTGTGGAAATAACAAATGTTATTAAAAAGACGATCGAAGAAATTTTATGGTTGCTTTGGAAACTCAAAAAATCAACTAAATTGATATACAAAGGTCAATAACGTTCTGTGAAACTATGGGTTATCTATACAACATCCTGAGAAAGTATGGCGAAACCACGAGGAAACAAGTTGTAGATTGGATAAATACCAATCGAACTTTAGTTCATCTCAAGGAACAACGCACTTTCCTAATCAGATGTCGGAAGGTAGCCATAATCCCAGCACACATTCAACACCGAACAAGCAAATACAGTTTACATAATTTAAAATATAAATTAATACCAAAATTTCAGAAAACAAAATTAAATTTTGAAAGAAACTGTTTGAACTTAAGAAGACCCACATTGGGGTCGAAACGTACGTAGGGAGAAGATTTTTATTAAATGATTGACAACAACAAATATTTTTTTCTATTTTTGTATAACCATATGACCACAAGAAGTTTTTCTGTGTGGAAATAACAAATGTTATTAAAAAAACGGTCGAAGAAATTTTATGGTTATTTTGGAAACTCCAAAAATCAACTACATTGATATTAATTAATAATTTTTCAATTATTTAAACAAATTTAATTTCTTTAAATAATTTTCCTTTCCAAATATAGTTTTTTCCTAAAATTTATTACTATTACTCTAGTTAAATATTTATTAACACTTATTAATAATGTTCAATTATTTAGATAAATTTAATTTGTTTAAATAATTTTCCTTTCCAAATTTAGTTTTTTCCTAAAATTATTACTATTAGTCTAGAGAAATATTTATTAACATTGATTGATTAATTTTCAATTATTTAAACAAATTGAATTTCTTTAAATAATGTTTGTTCAATTTTTCAAAATAAGATTTATTACTATTTCTTCATTAAAATATTGTCCACCATTGTTTAATTAATGTTTAATTGTTTAAACAATATTTTTTCACAAAATTTTTTATTTTTTCCTTCTATTTATATTAAAACCTCTGATTGTAAGAGACAATAATTTTGTTACATTTCTGAATAGTTTTTAAAACAATGAAATTTGTTTAAATAATTAAAAATTAATTAATCAATGTTGATAAATGTCCCAGCAAAGAAATGGTAATAATTTTTGATTGAAGAAAAATGTCGAGAAAGAAATATTACTTGAACGAATTAAATTTATTTAAATATTTGAAAATTAATATACTTAATGACATTTAAATTGAAATAAAATATACTTAATGACATTTACATTAAAATAAAATATACTCTATAAATATTATCGGATAATTAAACTTTCTAATCTCAAAATTTCACAACTAGCATTACGTTTACAAAAATAATATAGTATAATTATAATATTACTTACCGAATCAACACAATAATTTTTCCTGATACCTAAGTATGTCTTTTTCAAGAAACAAGTGTCTTGAAATACTGTATATGCTATTTGTAATCCGATAGGAGGTCTGCCATAGACAAGAGAAATTCAAAACACAACTACGACCAAACCGTTTAATAATCTCGAGCGAAAGTTTTTTTTTCCTAACTCGAGATTTTATTAGTTTTCCTACAGGCATTCCCGTTATATGATAATTAAACTCTTTTTTTCAGTATAAATTTGTTTATTTTCAATCGCATTTAAACAAGTGGATTTTATCCTTTAGAAATTTCCACTTTTAGGCAACAGATGGCGTCAGGTCGTTTCCGTGGCCGTACCCAATAGCCTTCATTGAAGGTTCCTGATGGAAATTTCAAAATTTCTAAACATAACTTCGACGCGTACTGCCAATATTTTTGAACAATTTTCCAAAAAGCGAGTTTTCGTAGGCTACTTTCGTAAATTTGAGGTAGGTCGATCAGTCCATATTAGGGTGGTTCAAAAAACGCTTTTCGAAAAACAGGAAAAATTGAAATTATGTTCCAGGGTTTCATCGAAACGTGTCAACGAAATAAATCCATACTAATAAATTTCATTTCTATTCCACCCCCACCCTCCCCGCAGCGCCCCAAATATGACTCAAAAATAAAAAAAACTGTATTTTTACTTATTATTGTTACTTTTTAGTAATTTTCGTTGTATTTTTTAAACAAATAATGGAAAATCTCAATATTTATTAGGACTTTTTAAACAATTTACAATTATTTAAACATATGTAAAGTATTTAAACAATTATTTATACACAAATATGTAAAAAATAATTTTATTTTCTCTTTGAAATGTACTTACTTGTCATTGTTCGGAATCCTAAATTTTTCTAAAAACATAATTTAATTATTTCAATAATTATTTATTGTCAATTTTCAAAATTTCTAAAAATTGAGCCATAGATATCAACTTTCTTTTGAAATTAGTGTCCTGTGCTACGTTTCTTTGAATAATTACATAATTTTGATACATTTCTTTTAATGCTTAATAAAGTTCTATTTGTTTAAACAATCTTTATCTGCTCTAGCAGTTTTTTTCTATAACTAAAACAATGAAATAAAATACTAAAAATATAATCGTGTTTCAGTCGGTATAGTATATACAAAGAATAAATTTACCTCTTTTTCATTGTTTAAACAAATATAATTCGTTTAAATAATTACTTTTTCAAAAATACTTTTGAAATCGTAATTAATTTTACGTCTTCTATTTTATTTCATTTTTTTAGTTATCGAAAACATAAGTGCTTGAGCAAATAAAAATTGTTGAAACATATAGACAAAATTTTCAAATTTTCACATATAACGGAATTTTAGTAAAAGTCGCTGATTTTCGGCATCTTTTGTATTTTTCTGTTGCCTTTTGCCTCTTTTTTCTTTTTTAGGATCGTCAATAGATTCCCATTTTTGGCCACGTGAAATTCTGGAAACAAGCTACTTCCGACGTAAGAAAAGTCTGTGATCTTTACACTTGTCATTGAACCAATCAGGAAACTCCTTATTAGTTTCTTCCATGATAAATTCTTGAAATTTTTTCACTAACCCATATTTAGTGCGAAAACTGGAATAATTTTTTTGCCACAAATTTAAAGTGAATTCACAGATATTTGTGTACATTTCGGAAGCTGCTGTTAAGTTTCCCATTGAGAACTAATTGTTTGCGCCTGCACACCCGTGAAGTTAGCCCCCCGAAGTTCACATTTTTTAAATTTTCCTTTTACATACGTTTGTACGTCGTTTGCACTGTTTGTACATCCAATATTTTCGTT
>JAWWLR010034123.1:0-10386 GCA_035041075.1 Acraspis erinacei | reverse complement strand
GTAAGTATACGTACTTTCAAGAAAATCGTCGGTGGGTGCTATTCGGAAGTATATCCCAATTAATTGAATATTTACAGGGTTGCTACAAAATCCCCCTCTCGATATTTCCTGCATTTTTCTGATTATTTTTTCAGTTTTACTGACCATTATACATTTTTTTTAATATAAAAAACAACTTCAAACCAAGTGAACAATAATAATACTCCAAAAAGGTTTCTTTTTATATTTATTTTTGAGAGTTTTAGAGATAAATGTCATACAGATTTTTACGAGAGCTCATCCAGAAATTACGTTCGAGAATAGTAATACATTTCCAAGAAAAAAGATTTGTTTTTAGCCAAGTATTTTATTTTTTAAACCCGAGGATTAATTTTTCATAAAAAGACGAACTTTGGCGAAAATACACCAATTGTCAGATAAAAATATAAATTTTTAACTTAAAATAGAATATTAAAATTTTCAATTTAAAAAAAACCCAAATTAAATGAAATTTTAAGCAAATAGTAAAAACTTTAACAAATCAGATTAATTCTCGACAGTAGAAGAAACATATTTTTTATTTTAAAAACAAAATTTTTGACAAAGCAGTTGAATCTTCAAACAAATTAGATTATGTGTCCACCAAATAGTTGAATTTTAATACGAAAAGGAAATTCCAACGAAACTTAAAATGTCACATCAATCGCTAAAACATTATTTGTCAGTTTCAAAACAAAATCACTAAAATATGTAACTTTCAATCGATAAATAAATAAATTTGAAGTAAAAGTGATGCAATTTGAAAAAAATAGTTTGAAATTATACCTTAAATTACAATTTAAACCAAAAATACATGAATTTGAAACAAAAAGAAAAAGAATTTTCAAAATGGAATAATTTTCAAACAAAGAAAAAATTGTTAAACTAAAATACTGAAATGTGATTAAAAGAATTATTTTTAATAAACAACAAAAATTGTCCAGTACAACTGTTGAATTTTCAATACAAAAATTAAATGTGTAGAAAATAATGGATTTTCTGTACGTAAAAAAATGGTATAATTACATTCTTTGTTAAAAGAATCAATTTTCAAATTTCAAACATAAATTTTCTACCTAAAGAAATGAGTTTTAAACAAAATAAATTTACAAAAAAATTTCTTCACTAAACCTGGAATAGAGAAATTTCATTTAACAAATTTATTTTTATTTGAAGCAAAAGCAGTTTTTTCAATTAAAATTAATTATTTTCAAAGAAAAATTGAAACAATAGCAAACAATTAAAATTCAAACAAATTCATGAATTTTCAATGAAATAGCTCAGTTTCTACGAAATGGTTACATTTCCAGTAAAAGATTTAAATTCTAACCCAAAGAAATTAATCCTCAACCAAATACTGTTGTCGTTGACAAAACAGACGGATTTTTAAGAACAAAATAGGAAAGTTAAATTTGAAGTTAACAAAATGATTAAATATTTAATTATGAATTTTCAACCAAAAATATAAATTTTGTATAGAAAAAGAACATTTTAGTGAAAGCACATGAATTTTCCACAAGATAGTTGAATCTCTTTGGAAAACGGATGAACTTAAACAAAAAATTGAATTTTCGAACAAAGAAATTAATTTTCGACCAAAAAGATAATTTCAATCTAGTGGATAAATTTCCCAACAAAAACTATGACTTTTAACAAAACAGCCACATTCTTAACCAAATAGAGGAATTTTCAAATAAAACAATGCCTGTTTGACCCAAAGAATCTTAAAATAGCTTTCGAATCTCCCATAAGTTATCCAATTTCCAAAAAAGGTAAATTTTGCACAAAAATTGTATTAATTAAATGTTCAGTAAAGACAATGATTTTTTTAACTATAAAACACGAATTTGTTACAAAAAAGTTCAATCTTTAACTGAAACAGATTTTTTTTAATTAAAAGAAAAAGACAAAATTTCAAACCAAAAAGATGAATATTCTATCAAGCAGTTCAGTTTTCAACACAAAGATATTAATTTTGAAACAAAAAAAAAATAATTTTAAAGGCAACACGCGAAATTTCCACAAAAAAATGTCAATTTCAAAAAAACTCTGTAAATTTTTAACAAAAAGCATTATTTTTAAATAAAATAAATAAATGTTTAACCAAAAAAAAAAAAAATTAAAATTAAATACGTAGTTACAATTTTAGTAGAACAAATGAATTTTCTACAGTAGCAGAAACTTATTTTTATTTTTAAAAACAAAATTTTGACAAAACAGTTTAATCATCAAACAAATTACATTATGTATGAACCAAATCACTCGCTAAAAATTAATTTTCAATCTAAAAAAATGCAGGAAAATAGTTATCTTTTCAATCGAAAAATGAATAAATTTGAAGCCACAATGATCCAATTTAAAAAAAAAATTTGACACTATACCTTAAAATAAAATTTGAACCAAAAGAAAAAGATTTTTAAAAATAGTTTACTTTTTAACCAAAAGGAAAAATTTTGAAATTAAGTACTGGATTGTTATAGAAAAATTTATTTTAAAAAATCCAGAAAGAAGGCATGAATTTGGCACGCGAAAGTTAAATAGTTATATTTGGAGGGAAAAAAATGTATATTAAAGAATGACCTCCTAGATAATCCAATTTACCCTAAAATGTAAATTCTTAAACAAAAGTGGAATAAGTGGAATTTTCTACAAAAAAATAAGAGTTTTGCAGAAGATGAATTTAAGAAAAAATGTTTAAGTAAAACTGGAATAGCGACATTTTTTGTTCAAAAATTGCTTTTTATTTTAAACAAGGAATTTTCTTAAAATTAAAATGAATTATTTTCAAATAGAAAATGAATCAATACCAACAAATTGAGCTTCTAAGTTAAAAGATTAACTTTCTATTGAAAAAATTAAAATTCAACCAATAAGATGAATTTATAGTGAAATTATCAGTTTTAAGCATTAGTTTTTAACCAAATGAAATCTATTTTTAACCTAGAAAATTAATTTTCTACAAAAAAGAAAAATCATTTTCGACTACAAAAGATTAATTTTCAACGCAGTTTTTACGTTTTCAGTTGAAAAAATGAATTTTTAATTTTAAAAAACGATATTTTTCACATTTCAAATTTGATGAAAAAATTGATTTTCAAAAAAAGGTGTATACAATAGGGTGGCACAAAAATGCGTGGCAAAATTATTTTTCATGCTAGAGGGCAACGATCTCCCCATTTTATTCCAAATTAGAAAACAAGAAATTCTCTAATTTTTTTTATTTTATTTTTTTATTTTAATAGGTGTCGGTGTTAACTTGAAGTTTCCCACGTAAAATCAAAGGGGCAACATCACATTCTTGAATTTTTAGAATATTTTTTAGGGTTAAAACCAAAAATGTCAATTATTCATGAAATCCACCTTTTGAACCTTGTAATCTCGTCTTTTTTTACTTATATTTATAATCATTTCTTAATTAATTTTTAATTATTTAAGCAAATGTTTAATTAAAAAAATGCATGAACTCTCAAGTAAAGACTATCATTTTTGAACCAAAATGGATTAGTTAAATCCAAGTTAAAATACTGATTTTCTACTGAAAAGTAAATTTTCAACAGAGATTTTGCATTTGCAATAAAGCATTAAAATTTTAAACTAAAGAAATAAACTTTTTTAGAAATTTCATCCAAATCGTTGAATTTTATATTAACAAATATTTGAATTTTCATTTAAAAATATTAATTATCAATTTGAAAAAAAATTCAATAACATTGTTGAATTATCACCCGAAACAGATGACTTTTTGAGCTAACAGTTGCATTTTTAACTATAAAATATAAAATACCTATGATGACAGATAAATTTTTAAACCAAAGAGATATAGGAATTTTTAACTAAATATTTGAATCTTTGACAAAAAGATGAACTTTTAGGAAAAAAATTAAAAAGTTTTCATTTAAAAATGTTAATTTCCTTCTTAAAAACGAATCTACTGCTACTAAAAATATACTACGTAAAACAAATAAATTGTTCCGAAGTGTATGAATCTTTGTAAAATGTGTATTATTAAAAAAATGAATGAAAAAAAAATTTCAAATTAAAACAAAAAAAACAATTTTTAACATAATATTTAAATCTTCCACATGTCCTTTATCAAAATACATATATTTTTAACAAAACAGTTTGATACAGTTGGACTTTTTAAAGAATCCTGTTCAACCATAAAGAAATGAATTTTCTACCAACGAAATTCACTTTTGACCACAAAGATACATTTTTTAAGAAGAACCACAAAACAAGACCACAAAACTGTCAAACTAGCACAAAAGACCTTTTATCAGAAAAATAAATGAAGTTCAAAGCAAACTTTTAGTTATTAATATTAATATTTAAATCAAAGAAGATTTTCATTTTTAACGAAAAAACAGATAAAATCTACAAAAAGACGAATTTTCAACAAAATAGTTAATTTTCAACTAGCTTGTTCATTTTTAACCAAAATAGTTGAAATCTCAACAAAAAAATTAATCTAACATAACTATTCTATTTCCGAAAAATGAATAAAATTTTAAAACGAATTAAAAAAAAAACAATTACAAGTTCCACCTTTATTTAATTACCAGAATTTATAAGTATGTACTGTAACAACCCTAACTGTAGCAACCCTGGATTTTAAATTTTTTCATACCTCTTTTGCACAATTGAAATCAATTTCGTCCCTCAGGCTTGAAGAAGTTGTCAACGCCAGTGGGTATACAGAAGTTGCATTCTATCGTGATGGCGAACTCTTCTTCATAGACTCAAATGAACAGGATCTCTGTTCCTTACATGTACAGCGTAGAATTTTGTTTTGTGCTCATATAGGTAACAAAATAAGGTTTGCTCTTTCTTCCTGATTGAAATTTTCTCCAATCTTGACAATTTTTAGGGTTTCGTAGAACTGGCCAGAAAACCTCATATTTTCCCCTAAGTGTGTGTCGGTCCGCGATCGTACTTTTCCCAAGAAGGGGAAGTGACAAAAACTCCTTACTCGTAACAGAGAACTCAGAGCACACAACTCTCAACTCACAACTCACTACTCACATCCCACAACTCACAATTCAGTCCACAACTTTTAACTCACAACCCAAAAACTCAAAATCTACAACTCAGAGTCAACAACACAAAAACTTTCAACACAGGGAAATATGGAAATTGAGGATAAAGGTACTAGGAGAAGTGAGGGAAACCATAACTCACAACTCCTCGCCAATAAGTTTCAATTCAAAACAGAATACTCACACTCGACAATTCACATGTCAGGCCTCAACTCACATTCCGCAACTCTCAACTCACAACCCAAAACTGACAAGCTACAACTCAGACTTAACAACTCAAAACTTTAACTCAGGGAAATATGGGAATTTATGAGAAAGGTACTGGAGGAAGTGAGGGAAATCATAACTCACAACCCCCAGCCAACAACTTTCAAGTCAAAACATAATACTCACATTCGATAATTCACAACTCACGCCACAACTTAGAGTGCGCAACTCGCAATTCACAACCCAAAACTCACAAGCTACAAATCAGACTTAATAATTCACAGCTTTCAACTCAGGGAAACATGGAAAAAGATGAGAAAGGTACTGGCAAAAGTGAGGGAAACCATAACTCACAAGAAGTCCAGAATTCCTTAGTAGATTTTCAAGTAAATGAATGAAGTCATAAAGGACATATAACCTTTCCAAAAAAATTTTGTTCTGTAACATTCCTAATTAATTTTTAACATTCTCATCAGAGAAGGTATCAGATTTGCGTAAAATTTACCCCTCCCCGTTTTTGTCAAATGTCTACGTTTTGAGACCCCTGAATCCGAAAAAAAGGTTTTTAAGAATCTGTCTGTCTGTTTGTCTGTCTGTTAGGCTGTCTATTAGTTCGTGTGTCTGTGGTTTTTTAGTTTGTTAGCACGATAACTTTCGAAAAAATTGACACATTGGATTGGCCTTTGGTATACTCTTTTAGTGTCGTAAACTAAAGGTCAAGTTCGTTCGGAATAAATGATCGGAACGGAACCTCTTTCCGAACTCTTTCCGAACCCTTTCCCAATTCTTTCCTAATCTTTCCGAATCTTTCCGTTTCTGCCGCAAGGGAGTAGCTAATTTATCTATTGAAAATATTACACATGATACTTATTATGTAGTAGCTCATTTTCATTATGTTTTATCAATAGGGGCTGTATTTGGAATTACTGATGGAACAATTCATTGATAACCTTTAATTACAGGATTAGCAATACATTAAAAATGATTAAAAATGCAATTTTATTTCATATTTATTGGAGTAAATTTAAGATTTTTTCCACAATATTTTTTAGGATTAACAGAAATACCTCGGCGATACTCTGATTATCCTAATTCATATTTATTATGAAATCCAATTTCATCAGTTGGACCTTTAATATCTTTAATTATATTTTTTTTAATTTACATTATTTGAAAAACAATTGTTTCTTATTGAATTATATTATATAAACACTCTTTTAATTCATCAGTTGAATGAATAAATAATACACCTCCATAAATCATTCTTATAATGAAGTTACTATAATTATAAAATAAATAATATCCTAATTATTTAAAACAATAAATACTTGATTAAATTTAAATTTACAAGATTCTTCTTCTCCATTTATAGAATGATTAATTAAATTTTATAATTATACTTATATTAGTACGGTCTGATGATGTCATTCATTATTTTACAATTCCTTCAATAGGAATTATAATTGATTGGAGGCCTGGACGAATTAATTAATTAAATTTATTTATTAATAGTCCGGGAATATTTTTTGGCTAGTGTTCAGAAATTTGTGGTGCCGATCATACATTTATACCAATTTTAATTGAATCTACTAACTTCAAAATTTGCTTAATATACTTCTAAGGAATAAAAAAAAATTCGTTAATTTTTTTAACATTAATGTCATATTAAAATTATTAACTTATTTTAATATTTTTTATTCATCAAATAAAGCCTATAAACTGATTATTTTTATTATTATATTTTACAATTATATTTAGTTTTATTAATAATTATTTCTATTTTTTAATTATAAGAGATTTTTAACTAATAATATTGATAATAATAATTTAAAATATATTGGCGTTGCATTGGGCTAAGTCCCCAATGCAACGAATTATGCGGTTACGTCACCAGTATCGAGTAGTGCCACGCACAATAGGCCTCTCTCGGATGGTGGCCATGGTTCAGTTGGGAGTGGCAATAAGGCCGAACCGAGGGTACGACCAGGCAATCGCCCCGGACCGGCTCACCGGCGCAAAGAGGATACATGCAAAGTTTGCTTAAACGTTGGTTCAATATGCATCCTAAATATGCTCATAAAACGCCCCAGTATTTAATAGTACAGGTATCCTTTTAATGCAAAAGGGGAGCTCTTTATCAAGAAGAGCAGAATCCTCCAGAGAACATACCACTCGTTCCAGCAAGACCACCGTTGCAGATAGCCAATAATTCCAACATGATAAATAGGAGATCAAAAATCCACCAAAAAGTTTGTCTCCGGATGAACAAATTAGCTGAAGCTAATACAGCTCTCCCTGATTTGCTCCTTAAAGATATTGATCTCTGAAAAGGCGGTCTTCCTGCTAAGCGAAAATAGAAGTAAGGATACTTCAGTACGCTTGAGTAAGACTCGCGAGTGTATTGCACAGCTTCAGTTTAAAATTGAAACGGCTAGACGCCAGGCCTCAAATGTTGAAAATCCGCCTAGTCAAGAAGACATTCAAGTCTTCTGGGAACAAGTATTTGGAGATACTTATAAGCTAGATGAAGACGTATCAGATATCTCACTGTTTTATAACTTTTGCCAGAGGCAATTGTCGGAACGTCCGGAAGAGGAGCGTCAAATAATTACCTGAAATATCCTGAAAGAAAGGGTATTAATATCTATCGAGCCGTTATGGGGTGCAATATTTGAACAACGCAGATGCAACAGAGGACTGGCTGGTTGCAGAGAGAACCTGTTAATAGACAGGTGTATTATCCAGCATTCTATCAGGTATTGACGCAATCTGTCCATGGCTTGCATTGACTACCGAAAGGCATTCGATATTACGAACCATGAGCTACTCATTAAGCTCCTTGAGTACCTGGAGGTACATCCAAAAATAGTGACAAAAGACAAGTGGCTACCAGTTATGTCGCATATAAGAGGGGGTACTTCCAAGGAGACTCTTTGAGTCCGATACTTTTCTGCATCTCTCTTGCCTCTATCTATTGTGCTCCGCGGCAAAAGCTCCCGATACATATGTGGCCTCCCCAACGGAAGAGAATTTTCGGTCAACCACCTTTTATACATGAACGAACTTAAACGTTTTGCTTCTTCAAAGGAGAACCTTGCAATCCTTGTGGCGGCAGTACATACTTACTCTAAAGCCATTGGCATGAGCTTTAGACTGGACACGTGTGCCTGCGTCCATCTACACGAAGGAAGACTAGAAAATACATGAACGCTTGACGATCAGGATCTTCAACTCATAGGTGGAAATACCATTCAACATCTTGGTAATCGAGAAACATATGCATATCTTGGAATACCGCAAGCGAAAACCCAAGCTGCGCGTGTGTTAAAAACGGCCCTTGAAAAAAGGTATCGAGAAGTTCTCAGAAAAATTTGGGCTTCCGAATTATCTGGGAAGATAAGATCCAGGCGACCCTTGATATAAAGGGGGTAGAGGTTGGCTGAGCATAGAGTATGTTCATAGAAGAATGGTTCTAGCTACAGCCTGTTCAGTTCTAAAAAGCACAGATTCTCTAATGCGACTCGTACACCAACATAAAGTCGTTAATGTTGCGGTGTTTCTCTACCGAGCCACAGATAGGGCCGCAGAGGAACTTGGTCTCCCATTTGATTCCAGCGAAACTACACATGTGCTTAAAAGTTGTGTAGTGGGAGCAGAAACTTGGCTTCTACTAAAGGTACATGCAGATAAGCCCCTTCATGGTAAATTCTACGGCATTATACGTTTAGAAGAGTTTTCGATGGGTCTATCTAACATGTTTCTCAAATCTGCTGGATCAAGATCGGAGACGGAGGTATTTCTTTTTGCCTGTCAAAACGGCGTTGTAGACAACTTAGTTTATCGTGAGCGCATACTGATTGTCCCTGTTGGCGATACCAACTGCCGAGCGTGAAAGCAAGAGCCAGAAACAATTGGGCATATTCTTAATGGATGCTCAAAGTATGCACGCTTCGGGTACATAGAGAGATACAATGCGGCTCTAAAAGTATTATATTATCATCTTCGGTATTTCTATCGTGTTGGTCCAATGCCCGTCTTGCCATAAGCCCAGGGAGAACTGGAGTCCGTTGTAGACAATGATCAATGGTCCGATGGTAATATTACAGCAAAGGGTGAAGAAAAGCGGGCGAAATACCAAGCTCTTCTTTTCGAGCTGAGCGGGCTGTACCAAGGCTACAAAGTTCATCTGGTGGTTGTCATAATCGGTTGCCTTGCAGGTATGAAAGCTTCATTTCTCAGTCAACTCAAGAAAATCCCGGCTTGCCATCATCAGGCGCAGACAATCGCAAGTCAGATGCAAAAGGCTGTTCTTCTGGGATAACTACATCTGGTCCGTGAACACTGTTCCCCCTAACACTGTAAAAAGGTTGGTAACTCTAAAAAAGTATCCAGAGGGGAAAACTTCACCATAGAAGGAGCAGGAGTGGATGAAGTACACGTTCCAGTTGCGTCGGGATTGTGTGCTTTATGGAACCATGATCGTAGCTTCTGGAGCCTTCAACTTTTGATAAAAATAATAAGTGCCACTGGTCAGGCAGATCTCACTAGTCAAACAGCTGGCCAGAAAGAACATCTGCGACAAACGGTAAGAAGTGGAACATCAACTTTGCCTGCTGAGGATGCTTTGGCTAGTGTCAGCTATTTACAGCCAACCACCTCGACAGAAATACCGTGGGAGAGCATAAAGTGGGATACAACAATGAAACATGATTTGGTGCGTCTCTATTCTGAAAGGGCGAAGTTTGAAACAAAAATGGAGAAAGGATACAATTTAAAAACGAGATTTGCTGAAATGTATCCTATTATACAGAAAGTCGCACTAAGACATCTTATCGCTAAGGTGAAGGATATCAGGACTAATCTACACATCACAGAAGACCGAGCAGTGGAGATTAAGCAACAGGTTTATTTGGCGTGGAAAACGATGATCCAACACCACCACATCCTCCAGATGTGGATGGCCTTATACAAACAGAAGCAGAAGCAAAACAGAGGTTTTGGCAGAGAAATGTGGGCAAAGTGTGAGGAGAAAACATCATAGACTCTTCTTACTTAAATACCCAGAGCTATCCACAAAAATAAATGAGCAGAATATGGCAGATCAAAAACGCTCAATATCTGTAAA
>JAWWLR010034117.1:0-10386 GCA_035041075.1 Acraspis erinacei | reverse complement strand
GCATGAACATAAAGCAGGTGTAATATGGCTACAAACAGCCCAGCGGCCATCGCACATGCGCACTTCGCCGCCTGGCCCACATTAAACTTTACGCAGGCTAAAATAAAAGTTTACGCTCAATATAAATTTACTGCACTAGGCAACACTTTCCTCATAAAATATTTACGAAAACCTAAAGTGGAAAAGGAGAAAATAGTAAAGGGAAACGGGGGAAAGGGAAAAGAAAGAAGTAAAGGGGAAATGGGAAAAAGAGAAAAAGGGCGAAGGGAACGGGAAAAGGTTGAAAAGTGAAAGATTAAAAGGGGAAGTGGAAAACGAAACAGAAAAAAAGGAATAGGGAAAAGAAAAGAAGAAAATGTGAAACCGGAAAGTGTGAAAAGGGAAAGGAAAAGGAGAAAAGGGAAAAATAAGAGGGGAAGGGAAGAATAGGGAAAAGAACAACGGTAAAGGGAACGGGGAAATTGAGAAAGGGTGAAAATGAGAAACGGTGAAGGGGGATGAGGAAAAGGAAAACTGAGAATTGGGAAAGGGGGAAAGAAAGAGGGAAAGGAGGATATAAGAAAAAGAGAAAAATGTTGACGGGAACGGGAAAAGGATGAAAAGGGAAAGTTTGAAAGGGGAAGGGAAAAGGAGAA
Organism: Acraspis erinacei; assembly: GCA_035041075.1. NCBI lineage: Eukaryota > Metazoa > Arthropoda > Insecta > Hymenoptera > Cynipidae > Acraspis > Acraspis erinacei. The sequence goes on along the minus strand of JAWWLR010034117.1, from coordinate 9,751 downwards.
TGCGAAACAGTAAAAGGGAATGGGTAAAAGGAAAAGGGAAGGAAAAATAAGAAACTGCAAGGGATGAAAAGGGAAATTAAAAGGGAAGAAGCTGAAATGGGAAAAATAAAAGGGGAAAGGGGACAATAGGAAAAGGAAAAAGGGTCATGGGAACGGGGAAATGAAGAAAGAGTAATTGTGGAAAGGAAAAGGTGAAACGGTAAAGGAGAATAAGGAAAATAAAAGGGGAAAAGAAAAAGGTAAAGGGCGTTTGGAAAGGGGAAAGGAATATTTAAGGGTGGTGAGAAAGGGGTAAAAGGGAATTGGAAAAAGGCCAAAAATGAGAACGGGATAAGGGGAAAAGAATAAGGGAAAGGATGAATTAGGAAAAAGGGAAAAATGTTGACTGGATTAAGGAAAGGATGAAAAGTGATAGGTTAAAAGGGGGCTGCGAAACAGTAAAAGGAAATGGGGAAAGGAAAAGGGAAGGAAAAATAAGAAACCGGAAAGGATACAAAGGGAAATTAAAATGGAAAAAGCTGAAATGGGAAAAATAAAAGGGGGAAGGGGAGAATAGGGAAAATAAAAGGGGGAAATAAAAACGTATAGGGGATTTGTAAAAGGGAAAGGAATATTTAAGGGGGGCGAGAAAGGGTAAATGGGAATTGAAGAAAGGCCAAGCACGAGAAAGGGGAAAGAAGAAAAGAATGAGAGAAAAGAGGAATTGGGAAAAAGAGAAAAATGTTGACGGGAATACGGAAAGTATGAAGATGGAAAGGTTGAAAGGTGACTGCGAAACAATAAAAGGGAATGGGGTAAGGAACAGGGAAGGAAAAAATGAGAAACTGGAAAGGATGCAAAGGGAAAGGAAAAAAGGCGGAAATGGGAAAAACAAAACTGAAAAGGGGAGAATAGTAAAAAGAAAAGGGTCAAGGAAACGGGGAAATGAAGTAAGGGCAAATGGCGGGAAGGGAAAGGTAAAACGCTAAAAGGGACTAGGGAAAAGTAAAGGGAAAAAGAGAACCGTAAAGGTTGTTTGGAAAGGGAAAAATAATACTTAAAAGGGGTAAAGGGAAAGGGAAATATGAAAATGGAAAGAATGAAGAAAAGGGAAGGGAAAAACGAGAAAGGGGAACGGCTGAAAAGGGAAAAGGTAGAAGGGAATGCGAATTGGGATTTCTCGATCCAGACCCTATCTGTTCGTGCGCACCAAACTTCTTTTAAAGGCTTCATTTTTGTTTAAAACTTTTTGAAAATTCATCCATTTTTTGACAACATTCGTCTTTTTAATATTAATCTTCTTGTTAAAAAAATTATCATTTTTGGTACAGAATGCAAATGTTTGAGTCTAAATTAATCTGGTTTAGGCGAGGATTGAAATATTTGATAGAAAATTAAATTATTTCGTTAACAATATAATTTTTGTTAAAAATTAATATTTTGGTGTCAATATTTCTATTTGTTCAAAAATTGCACTATTCTTATAAAAATTTAACTTTTTGTTGAAGACATATTTTTGGTTTAAAAAATCGGGACGACTGAAAAATCCCGATAAATAAAATTCCCGACACTGTAAAATTTCCGAATCATAAATATTATAAACTGTCGCAATATTTTGCGAAAAATTCCTTTTGTTTTGAAATTTCTTATTTTAGTTGAAACTTCATCTCTTTCCTGAAAATGGAATTATTTAGTTGAAAATCCGTTTTTCTTTTCCATAACTGAACTATCTGCACAAAACCTAAACACGATGAAATAATTTCAGTTAGAAGTGCCTCATTTTAACGCCTTATCGATCCCGCTACATTTTAAAATAAATAAATTTTTTCTATTTTTATGAATTTAGATGCGGAGGGAGCTTCAGAAAATCAAAGGTCGGTCAGACAAAGAACGAATCCTCATGATCCTAATGGCTATCATTTTCTAAATCTTGGTCTTCCCTCTTCGACATTTCTATATCATGGAGCCCTAGAATTACCTGTCCAACCACCAAACTCACCTGTTCGCCAACCACCCTTGCCGAATGCTGCTCGTGAGTATGCTATTCGAAAAGATAACACTTAATGTGAATTCTCTTTCGTGAAAGCTCTTTCGGCTTTAACGAAAACAATCTCATCATGTATCTGATGGTTAGAAATCGATTAAAATTTGTCCAAAACGTCAAATTTTATATATTACGTTCGGCTTTATTATAATTAATATATATCGTTTCCGCACATCGGTCCTGGATTTATTTTTCAGATTTTACAAAATACAGTCAAATTTTATTTTTTATTATTATTTTAATATTTTTTCCTTATTCGGCAGTACTCTTTATTTACAGCTAACCTCAAAAAGGTAAAATTCCAACAAATGTATGTCATTACAATTTATTATGTGCATTGATATTGTAACAGATGAACTTTCACTGCATTATTTTTGATAAAAAGAAGAGCGCGTCCTATCAAAAGAAGTCAAATGTGACATTGTGGATCTAATTTAGGCCAACTATCTATTTTCAACTGTCTGTTCAATTATCTGTTGTCAACATTTTGATAATTTTGTTAAAAGTTAAATATAATTGTTAAAAATTACATTTATTGATGGAAAATCTGACTTTCTCGTTGAAAACTAATTTTTTCCTTTGGATAAAAATGACTTTTCCTATCGTAAAAATTTCAACATTCCTTTCTTGATTGAAAATTAAACTTTTAAATTTTTTATTAAGAAATCGTCTTCTTTGGTTCGAAATTCAACTACTTGGTCGAAAATTTAATTATTTTGTTAAGAAAAGAAAAATTTTTGTTTAGAAACCATATTTTTGGTCTAAATTTAACCTATTTGGTTAAAAGTTAAGCAACTTTGTTACATAATATTTTCATCGTTGGATAATCTATAATTTCTGTTCAAAACAAACATTTTCTTTTGGTTGAAAATGACTTTACTTAAATGCAAATTTAATTCTTCAATTTTTTTTAATTGATCGTTTTTAATACAAGATATTTCTCGGTTGAAAATCCATATTACTTATCTAACTTATTACATATCGAAGATATAATTTTTTCTTGAAACTTATCGTTTTTAATTGAAATTGCAACTATTAAAATATTTATTGAAACTTCATCTATTTTGATCAAAGTTTAATTATTTTGTTTAAAATTTAACTCTTTTTTTAGCTTATACTTTTGGGTCAAAAATTTCACTATTTGTTTAAAATTTGAAGTACTTTGTTAAAAATTATTTCCATTGTTTGAAAATTTATGTTTGCTTTTCAAAATTCATTTTCTCTTTGGATTGGAGATTACTTTTTTTTACTTGAAAATTTAACTATTTAATTTTTGTTTGGAAATCTATCGCGTTTAATGGAAAATCTTTTTTAGTTGATAGTTCAACTACTTGGCTGAAAATGTATCTTTTTTGTCGGTATATCGGTTAATTGGTTAAAATCTGATCTACTTTGTTATACCTTTAATTATTTTTTTTTTAAATTCAACTTTTTTTTAAAAAGTCATATTTTTTCGACGAAATTTTAACTATTTCGTTGAAAGTTGAACCAGTTTTATAAAAATTAATTGTATTGTTTTAAAATTTTACTTTCTGCTAATAACGGAATTTTTTGTTTAGGTTAAAAATTACTTATATTACCTACAAATTGAACTATTTGATTTTTGTTTAAAAATTTATCGTTTATATTTTAAAATGTAAATTATAAATTTTTCATTGAGAATTCATCTATTTTGTTGACAATTCAACTTCTTTTTCAGTTATATTTTTTGGTCCAAATTTTCACTCTTTGTTTTAAATTTTAAGCACTTTTTGAAAAATTAATTCTAATATTTGAAAACGTAATTACTGTGATTATGTTATTTTTTAATTTTGCATAAAAATATAAGAACAGATAACAATTTTTACTAAAAAGAAAAAAATCTTTGTAAAGTCTCTATTTTTTATCTAAGCCTGAAATATGTAAATTTTTAGGTAAGCAAATAAAGTTAATGCTTGGTAGAAGCGCCTTGTCATAAAATCTTCTTGCTCTGTTTTGACCTCTTTCACTTGAAATTTAGATGTTAGCCAATAAGACCAAGGAAATCAAACTTGGCTTTTCTTCCCTGATTGATAGAAGCAATTCAACAACTCACTGTTTAGAATTCATTTCTTTGCATTCAAAATTTTTCTATTTGGTTGAAAATTTAACTACTTCCTTAAAAAGTCATATTTTTGGAAAAAAATTTCAAATATTTGGTTAAAAGTTAAACTAGTTAAAAAAATGAATTTTATTGCTTAAAAATTAAACTTTCTTGTTGAAACCATTATTTTCTCTTTAGACTGAAAATTGCTTTTCTTAACTCAAAATTTAACCATTCCGTTTTTGGCTGAATATCTACCGTTTTTAATTGAAAATATTTTTTGAGTGAAAATTCAACTATTTGGTTGGAAATTTAATTACTTTGTTGAAAATTAGACTATTTCGTTAAAAATTAATATTGTTTATCAATATTTTAAGTGTTTAATTGAAAGCTCAACTTCTCGGTTGAAAATTAATTTTATTATTTAAAAATTTAACTTTGATGTTAAAAACAGAATTTTCCTTTTGTCTGAAATTTACTTTTCTCAACTGAAAATTTAACTATTCTATTCTTGGTTGAAAATTGATAGTTTTTAATTGAAAATATTTTTTGTTTTAAAATTCACTATTTGGTGACAAATTCATATTTTGGGCCAGAATTTCATTTATTTGGTGGATAGGTTAAGAAATTTCATAAAATTAAAGTTTATTGCTTGAAATTTGAACATTACTGTTAAAAAGTAATGTATTTCCTTTGGATGAAAATAACTTTTTCCTACGTGAAAGCTCAATTATTCCTTTTTTTAAATGATCGTTTGTGATTGGAAATTCCACTTATAGATTTGTTATTTAAAATTCATCTTTTTTGTTTGCAAATTCAATTACCTAGTTGAAAATTTAATCGTTTTATTAGATATTTAAATATTTCTTTAAAAATTCATTTTGTTTGTCAACATTTTAACTTTTTTTTTTGAAAGTTGAACTAATTTATTAAAAATTAATTTTATTGTTTAATAATTCATCTTTTCTGTCCAAATCAAATTTTTTTATTTCCGTTGAAAATTACTTTTCTTAACTGAAAATTTAAATTTCCATTTTTGGTAAAAAATTTATTGTTTTAATTGAAAAACTTTTTTGATTGACAGTTGACCTATTTTGGTTGAAGATTAATCATTCCAGTTAAAAATTTATTTATTTTGTTCAAATTTAACTATTTTTTTTTTGAAAACTCAATTATTTCGATTATTTTATTGAATGTTAAAAAACTTTTATAAAATTAATTTTATGGTTTTAAACCTTAACATTCCTGTGGAAAACTCGTTATTTCCTTGCGAGGAAAATTACTTTTCCTTGCTTGAAAACTTTACTATTCCTTTCTTGCTTTAGTTAAAAATGAAACTATTTGGTGGAAAATTTAATTAATTTGAAGCAAATTCGTCTATTTCGTTAAAAAGTCATATATTTTTTGAAAATTATTACTATTTGGTTGTAAGTTAAACTAATTTATTAAACATTAATTTTATTATTTGGAAATTCCAATTTTCTTTTAAAAGTGTTATTTTTTTTGATCATGGAATATTCTCTAATGACTGAAAATTACTTTTCTTACATGAAAATTTAACCATTCAATTTTTTGTTGAAAAGGTACCGTTTTTATTGAAAACCTTTTTTGGTTGAAAATGCAACTAGTTAGTTGGAAATTTAATTAATTTGTTGAAAACTCAACTATTTCATTAAAAAGTCATAATTGCAGTCGAAATTGAAAATATTTGTTAGAAAGTTGAACTCCTTTATTAAAAATTAATGTTGTTTCTTAAAATTTTAACTATTTGTTTGAAAGTTCAACTACTTTGTTAAAAAAGTATTTCTATTGTTTCAAAATTTATCCTTGCCGTTTAATACTCATTTTTTTGCTGTGGGTTGAAAATTACTCTTCTTACCTGTAAATTTAACTTTTCCACTTTTTGTTGAAAATGTATAGCTTTTAGTTGAAAATCTTTTTTAATTTGAAAATTTAATTATTTTGTTGAAAATTCAACTTTTTTCAAGTCATATTATCCAGACAAAATTTCAACTATTTAGTTGAAAGTTGAACTCGATTTTTTTTAAAAATAAACTATTCCATTTTTGCTTTTAAATTGAGCGTTTTTAATTGAAAATGGAACTTCTAAATTTCTCATTAAGAGTTCATCTATTTTATTGAAAGTTTAGTTATTTTTTTGCAAATTCAACTTTTTTTTAAAAGTTATATTTCTCGGTCGAAATGCTGACTCTTTGTTTAAAATTTTTAAAACTTTTTTAAAAATTAAATTTATTGCTTGAAAATTTCTCTTTGATTTAATAAACTCATTTTTTCTTTGGATTGTAAATTACTTTTCTTTTACTTGAAAATCTAACTATTTCATTTTTGGTTGAAAATTTATCACTTTTAAGTGGAAATAATTTTTAGTTAAAATTCATATACTTGGGTAAAAAATAATTTTTTTGGGCGGTATATTGGTTAGTTGATTAAAACCTGATCTATTTTCTTGAAAATATTATTATTTTTTCGAAATTCAATTTTTTTTTTAAATCATATTTTGGTCAAACTTTTAAGTATTTTGTTGAAAGTTGAACTAGTCCTATAAAAATTAATTATATTGTTTAAAAATTTTGCTTTCCTCTTGAATACGGAATTTTCTGTCCAGGTTAAAAATTACTTATCTTAGCTGAAAATTGATCTATTTGTTTTTTAGTTGAAAATTAAATTACTGGGTTAAAATTCTATCTTTTTTAGTTGTTAAATTGGCTATTTGGTTAAAAAATTATCTATTTTGTTGAAAATTCTAGGTTTTTTTTTTAATTCGAATTTTTTTTAATCCATATTTATGTTCGAAATTTCAACTATTTGCTTAAAAGTTGAACTAAGTGGTTAAAAATTAATTTTATTGTTTAAAAATTTAACTATTTCATTTTTCGTGAAATATTGATTGCTTTTAATTAAAAACACAGCTATTATATTTTTCATTGTGAATTTATCTTTTTCAGTATAAAATTCAACTACTTGATTTAAAATAATATTTTTTAGTTGAAAATTCGACTGTTTGGCTACAAAATTATACAGTTTGTCACAAAAGTCACAGAACAAGCCTCTATCTTTTTAAGCGACTTATTTTTCATAAAGTTCAAGGTCCTTTCCGTCGCCAATTTTAACAAGGAACCCGATGGTGACCTTCATTTTAACCTTGCGCATGATCTTCAAGGTTATTTCAAGGTCAACTTTTTAAAAGTGGAAACGCCCCTTTTTAACACCGGAAATCGAAAGAACGAAAAATCTTACATTCAAATATGTACTTTGGTTATATGTTCCGGCTGACCTTAAAGGTCACCCTAAGGTCATTTTTACTGAAAAAATGTTTTGATTTCTATGAGAACAGCATTATTTGAAAATATTTCACAGTGGAGAAACTGATGTAAGTATCACGCGCTGGTGAAAGATTGAACTTTGACCTTGACTCTGACCTGACCACCGTCTGAAGGTCACAACCGCTCAGGTCAGCTAAGTGAAGTAAATTTTTGGTGTTATCGAATAACAATACCCAATGATTTTTTGAGGTCGCTAAGGCTGTGAATCTTTATGTGATGAATCTGACTTTCGTTTTGACCTTGGAGATAACCTTGATGGCCTTTACACGACCTGAAAATTTAACTATTCTATTTTTTGTTAAAAAGTGCTCTTGTCTAACTGAAAATTCAACTATTAAATTTTTCACTGAAAAATAATATTTTTTGTCTGTTTTCCGGTTGGACGCTTAGTTCGTTAATAACAATTCCAGAACTTTAAAAAATATTGCAATCGTTGGAAAAGGTTTAAATAAAGGCACACGCTAGTATTTAGGAAAACAAATCAAAAGTGTTTTCTTTTTTTCAATCGGAACTTTCATTAGATTATAAAAATTGTTGCAAGTTGAGGAAATAATTTTATCAATTAGAAAATTGTTTTAAATCAGAAATAAAAGGCTCAGTAAAAGATATTTCGGAATCGAGTCAACAAATTGTTTTTTTTTGGTTTTACATCGGATGCTTAGTTTGTTTATAATTAATTTAAAAAATAATCCTCCAAAGATGTTTTAAATGTAATTTTTAATGTCGAGAAATTATTTAGTATTTATATGCCCGACTTTAAAATAAATCAGAAGATCTCCCTGCTCGCTAAATTTGAAATAAAAGAAAGAGAAGAAAAAGAATTTTAAACTTTAATTTGAATAAAGGTATTTAATTTAAAATAGGTTAAAAATAGCAAATAAAATATATATTAAGAAATAATAAAAAAATCTGATTTTAGTTAAATATCTGGCTCTGAGTTATTTATTCTTAAATTTAAATAAGTAATTTCGAAGCGTGATTTAACCGGAATAATAGTTATATTTTATGTTGAAAGGCTAAAGTAATTTTCAGCAAAAAATAAACAAATTTTCAAGAAAATAGCTAAATTTTTGGCAAAAACTCTTTTTAGTCCAAAGAAAAAGAAGTGTGAAATCAAATAGCTCATATTCCATCAACAAAAAGAATTTTTAATTAAAATTTTTAATTTTTCAATTTAATAAAAATAAATTTTATATCCGAATGGTTGAATTTTGAACAAAAAAGATCAACTTTCAACCAACAATGGATTTAAAATTTTTTAGTGGAAGGAAATAATTTTCAACCAAACTGATAAATTTTGAACTCAAATAATGATCCTTCATCTGGCGAATTTTTCACAAAGTACGTACATTTTTAAAAAACTAGTCTAATTTCTAGATAAATCAAATATAAGAATATCTAAACAGTCCGCGACTGTAGGTTACATGGATTTTTTTTCTAAATTTAGAAAAATTATTGAAAGAATGAAAACTTGAATTTTACTGCTATCAGTAGCAAGTTCCCAGTTTTTAAATTAAATTCCTGGGCGACGAAAATTGCAAAATTTTACAAAAGTTCTTTGAATATTATTGGTCAGGGAAAATAAAAAATTGGTTAGGGAAAAATTAGTGAATTTTTAAGATGAAGATTTTCGGTTACCCTGATAATCTTCCTGTCAGTAATTAAATTTCCTTATATTTATATTTTTATTGTACATTCTCTTCCTCTTGAAGATCATATTTTTACTTACAAATTTCATTATTCTTTTAAAAATTCATCAATTCTTTGCCTTTTTGTTTAAAAATCATATTTTTAATTTAAAAAGTGAAACTTAAATCTTTTTTCGATAAAAATATTTTTTGACTTAAAAATTCATCTGTTTTAGTAGAAATTTCATATCTCTTGTATAGAAATGCAACGGTTTCTTTAAAAATTAAGCTTTTTTGCTTGAGAATTCAACTATTTTGATTGAAATTTTGAATGCACCATTTTTTTGTCGAAGATTCCTATTTTCAGTGGATATCTCTTTGGTCGAAAATTTAACTATTTTTTTAGAAACTGATATTTTTTAATTGAAAATTCAACTGCATATATGAAACTTGAAGTACTTCTTACAAATTTCTTTTTTTTAGTAAAGGTCAATAAGAAATTAATTTTCATAGAGAAATACAGCAGTTAATATTTTACAATAAGTATTTTCCATTGATTAAAAAACAGTTAAATTGAATCAAATTCAAAGAAATTTTTAACACAATTTTCGAATTTTCAAATAAAAAATTTGTAAGTAATTTTTAATCTACCAAAATTAATTTAGAAGGCAAAAAATCTATTATTTAACCAAAT
>JAWWLR010034084.1:0-10387 GCA_035041075.1 Acraspis erinacei | reverse complement strand
ACCGTGGATTAACATTGACCTAATCTTGAACCACGCTTACCCCACCTTTAATCCATGCTTACACCACGCTTGCCCCACGCTTATCCCACGTTTATCCCATTGCTGAGTGATGGTGAACCATGGTTCACCCATTGAACGTTTTTCACGCGGGTGAATAGTTAAATTGCTAAAAACCGAAAGTAAAGCAATCCAAATAATATAATTTTGTGCAATTAGAGTCTCCAAAAGCAAACAATTTGAAAAGAGAACAATATTTGAAAAAAATAAAAATATCTCAAGACGTTCACATTAGGGTTTATATCAAATCGGGCACACTTACCACTAATATTAGAGGAAAACACGATTATAATAAGTATAGTGCTGATAAGGTTCTTCATTATTTTTCTTCGTAGATTCCGTAATCAGTGACTGACAAATTTGGAAACTATTTACTTCTATATATACTTATTTTAGTCTGATATTATGCAGCTTTATTATCTAATGAATGCATTGATTTTGAGTTTCTAGTTGCTAGCAGAAAACATTATACTCATTTAGGAACAGATAACATTTTTCTCGAAGCGTGATTGGGCTTCCACTTCATAGGATGCACCTTCTTATAATGTTAGAATGCTTGCTTTCGTACGAAACCTTGAGATTTTTGAACTAGAACAGGATACCTCTTCTCCTAAATAGTGGAGAGATTATAGGTACGATGAACGAAAAATAAGACCTTGACTGTATAGCTTCTCCTTATATCAGTATGAAAGTCGGAAACAACCGTAGCAGTCAATAGAGATCCTACTTGTAGATAAATACTAATAATAATAATAGATTTAATGCTTTCGCGATCATTCATTTTGATAAAAAGAGATCTTTCGGGTTCCAATCCTTTCTTCACTATTGGTATCACTACTCCTTCTTTCCATAACTCTGGCTACCCCTCTCCTCTCCATACTCGATTACACATTATCCATGCCCATTCCTCTAGCTCTGTCCCGCCATATTTCCATACTTCATTTGGAATCTCATCTATACCAGGTGCCTTTCCATCCTTCATTATTCTTAACACCTTCACTATTTCTTCTCTTGTTATGTCCTCTTCCTCATCTGTTTCTCTACCATATTTTCCTCCCTTCCTAACTTTTCTCTCTACTCCTCCTAGCAAATCCAAAAAAATATTTTTTCCATTCTACCATTTCAGTATCTTGGTTTACACTTTTTCTTCTTCTTCTTTCTCTATTTACTACCTTCCATACCCCTTGGTCCTTCCTAGCCTTTTCCGCCTCTTCCTCAAACCCTTTTTCTCTTCATCTTTCTTTTGATCACACAATTCAGAATACCCTTTTTTCTCCTATATTCTTACCCAATACTTTTTTCTTTTCTCTGCTTCCTTAATTCCTTTCTGACCTCCTTCTTTTTCTATTTACAATTCTCATTCCATCCACTTCTATTCCCCTCTTTACTAACTTCATTTTTATTTGTGCATTCTAATCCTCTTTTAATTTCTCCTATCATTTTTTCCATCTCCTCGTCCATATTTCCCTCTCCCATTTTGATATTTCTGACCTTCTCTCTTAACTGTTCTTTTCCTTGCCTTGACCAATCCCCTTTTCATCCCTCGTCCTTGATTATCTCCTCCCATTCTTACCTCTTGTACTATTAACCCTTCTTTTTGTTCTTTCCTCTCATTGCTCTGCCCTTTTCATTCTTCTTCTTTGCATTTTGAACTTGCCATTTGTAACCCCTTGGTAGCCTTACCCTTACTCTTTCCCATCCCTTTTCAGCTAGCCACGTCTCCATCATTATTACTACATCCCATTGTGTCAAATTTCTCAAAAACTTACTATCCTTTCTCTCCAATCCTGCTATAATCCAGTAACATATCCTCCATTCTTCCCTACATTCGTTTCTCGTCTCGTTTTGCTTCCTACTATTTCTTATTTTCCTATCTCATGCTCCTTCCGCTCCTAGTTTCCCTGCATCTCATTTCTTCCCAAATATTCTCTTTCTTCATCCCAATCCCACCATACTCCGTCTGTCTGTATTCTCTCAGACTTAACCCATATTTTTTATCTTTTTTCCTTTCTCTTCCGCCATTTTCCTTAACTTATACTGCATTTTCCTTTCTACCCATGTCAAACCATCCTCTATTCTCTCCGAGCTTCCATATAACATCTTCTTTGCCATAACTTTCCTCTTATGTTCCCATTTCTCTAGTCTCACCAGTACCATTCTTTCCCTCTTCGATGATCCCTTCCTAAACTTCGCACTTCCTCTATCTCTACCATAGGATCAATCCTTTTTAGTAGTTTTTCCACTCCTTCCTGCATCTCCTTCCACTCCAATCTTATACCCTTTATCACTATGTTTCACTTTCTTTCTTCCCTCTCTTTCTTTTCTATTAATTCCTCTATTTTTCTCAGTCTTTCCTTCTCCGTATTCCAACTCTCACCACCTCGAAGTTCTGGTTTCGAGCTTTCTATCTTCTTTATCCTACATTGCATCTCCTCTACTTTTTTATTATTATCTTCCTTCTTCTCTAGTTTTTTCTCCAATGTCTACATCCTCTTTTCTAACTGTTCCCTGACTTCTTCCCATTTCCTTATTTTTTTCCTGAGTTCATCCATTTCCCTCCTAATTTCATTCCTGAAGTCCTCGCCCCGTTTCTCCTTCTTTCCTTCATAAATCCCCATTACTTCTAACATGACTTAGCGCATTTCTTTCAGTCTTTCCTCTTTCAGCTGATCTTCAGCCTCTCATCTCCGTTTCCTTCGGCCCCCTTACTATTCTTCCCCTTCCCTACAAAACTCTGCTTTTCCGGCGGCGATCTAAACATTTTTGGATATTTAAAGCTGAAACCTAAAACGTCCTTCTCTTCACTGCTTCCCCTCTCCCCTCTCTTCCTTTTGGTAAAAGCCTCAATCGAACCCACGATTTTTGCTCTTAATCTCTCCTTTTCTAAAGTTTTTTTTATACTTCCCCCTTGCCTTCCTTTCTTTGGTCTTCCCTTTCGGTGTACTAAACACTTCCTGCTCTAGATCCTCTTTTTCCTCGATTTTACTGTCTTCACTGCCCATGAATCCAATTTTTAATCTTCCCGCATTCTATCCTTCCCTGCCTTTATCTACAGTCGCGTTCTGGTACCTGTCTTGTCCTCTCCGTCTCGACCCCACCCTGCTACTACTAACCCGATCAAGCCAATCCTCCCACCCTGTCACAAATCTCAAACCAACCTAACCTCAACTTTCACACAAATCTGTCTCAATCCTGAAAAATATCATCATCCTCTTCTCAATTTCACAATCCCTCAAACAATCTCTCACATCCACACCCTTCTATACACCTCTACAATCCACTCACCTCAAATTTCACCACAATTATCAGAAAAACTCAGCATCAACAACTCTCACTACTTTACACTTCAAACTGGAAACGGAAGTCCACATGTTCTTGTTGTGTCTGGCATATTTCAGCTTCTATATGAGTATTACAGTAAGAGAGACTGCAGGCGAGGTTATTCTGACCACGTGTGACAGTCACTTGTATCCTTCAGGAACTCGGTGAACCATAAGTCATTACACAGAAACTACCACAGAATTATATTATTTCAACATTGTGAATAAAAACTACTTTATCTACGGACATGATTATTGCGTGACTTTTCAATATGGCGCTGCCAATAGGGAATGAGCAAAGAATACCATCACCTTTAAAAAAATGTTTCTTTTGGCCATCAAGAAAAGTGGATGAGTCCAATACAACAAAAACCTTATTACCGACAGTCGCAACTGCTTACCAGTGGCGATCTTATCACTGACAAAAAGAAGAAAAAGCTAAAGCAGAACAATAAAAAGAATTCAGAAAGACCGAAAGATTGTTGAGAGTTAAAATCAAACAAGCAAATGAAAAATGTTCCGAAAAAGAGAGATTTTAAAAGGAAATCTGAACATGAAGTATCGAAAGAAAAAGTTTCTCCGAAAAGAAGTCAATAAAATGTGTAAAGTATTATAATCATAAAAGCTGCTTATTCGAAAGATATGTTTTGAGTGTTAGGGCTATATTTATTACATATTTATTCTAGTATAGACGATGAAACTAATTGTGATACTAGATAATTTGAAGGGTAACTAAGACATTTTTTACTTTGATTTTTTAGTAAATAAATTTTTGAATAATTATACACGTATCAATTTGTTTCTAATTTAAAATGTTGTAATCACACATTCGAGTCATACCTACTCCATTCTCATCATTCGCGCAAAATAGGTTGGCCGAAAATTGGCTCCATGCATGACCGAAAATTGCGGCCGAGGATGATCAAATGATCGAAAACTACTCCCTCGGGATTATCACCTTTTATATTTTATAATGAAATCAGGTATACTATTTTTGAAGTTTTTCAGGTCTCAAATTGTTAATAAAGGCCTATTATGGTAATGCACTTTTTTTTTATTTTAGCTTTATTTTTCGCTGAATTGCGAAAAATTCCGCAGCACCTAGTCTTAAGTTACCGAAAACTAGGTCCATGGTGGTACTAACGAATTCATCGAGCATAATATTGATGTTTGTTACGTAACGACTCAGAGAGAATTCACGCACAGCCATTATTATGTGGCAGGCATTATATGATTATTATCACATCAACAACTTGCCCTAAACCTAGGACTATTAACAGAATGGATGCCTTACAGGAGACACATTTCAATGTCCGTTTTAGAAAACGAAGATTACGTCTTACATTGGGATGTTACAATCAAGACGGTTCATCATATCGGAGCCAATCGACTAGATATCTTGAAGCATGGAAAAAAAGATGGAATAGTGTGCATCATCGACATTGCTTGTCCTCTAAACAGGAATTTGCAGGCAACCTATATAACCAAGATCCATAAGTATAGTGAGCTGAAAGGCATACAGTAATGAAAATATAGTGGAATGTGAAGCATGCGTCTTTTTATCCTATTGCGATTACGACCACAGGCAACGCGCACGGAACGTACACTGAACATCATATACATATCACTTCTTATGCCATTAGGAATTTGATAACTAAAAACCTGTATAGTTGCCAATGGTAGCTATAATAAGGCATCCAGAGGCGTTTAATGTCACCGCTGACTCTCGCGGATGCTGTCAGGACAACCGCGATAGAAGATGAATTCGTAACTACACGAAGCTACTAATTTAGTACCTACTACAAAATCGTCGCAAGGAATTTGAAACATCGTATTAATTTAATACATAACCTTGTTTTAGTTTTTGAGCTATGAAAGGATTAATCTAGACCAATCAGGCTCACCAGATTGAAAGTTATACGTAAGTGAAAGGGAAGCAAATGCTGCGTTAGCGACAGCAACGTCTACAGTCCTCGGGAGCGGGTACATACTTACACTGCGTGGTCCATCCTCTCACGTACGGACTGTTTTCTATGTGGCGCTCCTGAATGGTCCACATTGATCATTCCATAACTCAAAAACTAAAACTTTAAAACATTTTTTCCAAAGGAACTTTCCATCTATTTGTTATTTGTTTATACAGCCATTTCTACCTTGTGCATAATATGAATATATTGCTAGACTTTCAAAAGTATTAGTCGATCAAAACTTTTATATTGAAATATTGAATAATGTGCAACAAAGAAACACTCCTTAAATTTTTGATTGAAATTGAAATTTATTCATTTATTTATTCACTTATTGAAAAAACATTTATTGGAAATAAATGTAAACATACTGAAATAAAATAATTACAACTCTAGTAATTATTAAAATCTTATATTTAAAATTGAAGTTCGTCGCCCCCAAGCACCCTGACAGATATTACGTATCTACTACACAACGTGACGTAATAGGGACGAGATTATCGCACGCCTCTACCACCATTGCTGCTCCCGAGAAGAAATATTGGTGGACGCGAAACATGTGTTCCCGGCGGGAATTTCCGCAAGCTAGTCCATGCACGCCTAGGACTAGGAGTGGAAACAGCACCACTAGTGGTGTCAGCACCCATTCACGACGCATCACCAACAGCTGCTCCAGGTACATTGGCTTCATCGCTCGGGTGCCATCCAACATTCCTTACCCAGTCTCGATTCGGCCACCCGGTTCGGGCTTTGGTGATTAGACTCTGGGTGACCAACGCTGTAAGTATTTAATAAAACATTTTTATGTATGAATTGTTTCTTCATCATTACCATTTCTCCAATTCTAATCCTAGTCGAAATCGGAAATCCCAAAAAATGATGAAAGTAACAAATTGAAATGCAATACGTCTCTGGCCTGATTTTGAATTGTTTTAAGTTGATATCAGAAGCAACATTTTTTTATTGGTGATGCAATAATTGCATTTTGAAATTTCTTTTTTTGAAAATATTAATGTAAAATTTGCTAAAAAATGTTCGAATATAATGATGTATTACCCTGAAAAGAACGCCTTATCTTTACTCCTTATAGCAGGGTTGCATAAGTGAAAGTTTGAAAATAAAAATATAATAAGTATAAATTGAAAGGATTAACTAATAGGAAAATAACAACTAGAAAACCATTCAACCAAAAGTATACGAAATCGATGCCAAGTGGTGTTAGTCATAGAAGTTGGCGCCATATTTCAGGTAGAGTGACGTGAACCAAGCATTTTCAAGCTTTCCCGCCCTCATTGGATACTTCCGCTACGTCGTCAGGCCACGCACATCCCGAACTAGTAAAAATCGAGATGCTTACTTGAGTAAACGTTTCGGGTTTTAATCAGATAAAGAAGCCCCTGAGCTAAACCGTGAAAATAAAAAGTTCAATTAAATCATAGGAAAAAATGTAATGAATCTTAGATCGGGAAAGATAAAAATTATGAAAATATAAGAGAAAATAGGGAGAATAATGTAGCATCAGAAATTATAATCGATGAGGATAACTCACATGTAACTAGAAATTTTTTATAAAAAGAAAACAGGGATAACACATTACTCGAAAATAGATGAGAGCTAATGAATAAAATTTTCGAATCGGTAACGGGTAGGAGAGAATTAGAATGGAGGAGGGTACCGCCAAGTAAAGCAGCAGGAGAAATGCGAATAACGAAAAGACAAAAAATAAAACATGAAACGTGAATTGTTAGAATATGTAATAGAATGCGAAATTTGCCAGAGAATAAAACCACAAGTAAGTAATCAAATAGGTTAATTGGGAAGTAGGATAATTGAAGAACCATTGACAGTTGTAGCATCAGAAATGATGGGTCCATTGCCAATGTCGAAATTGAGAAATCAAAACATTTCAGTATTTGTTGATATGTTTATTAAATAGATAGAAATAATTCCATTCAAAATATATTAGCACCGACAAGTGAAAAAGAGTCCCATAAACGTATAATTTGAAAATCGGAAACACCTAGATTTTTTTCGCTGATAACGGAAAAATATACGAAAATACGTAAATTTGTAATAAGACATGCGAAAAAATGTAACAGATCAATCAAATCGGCAATAAAAGCGTATTTAGAAACAGATCATGAATCATAGGATGAAAACTAGGTTGATTTACAGTTTGCGTTAAATACAAGTAAACATTTTTTGACAGGTTTCCCTACATCTTTTTTAAATTCAGGTGGGGAATTCCTACCAATTGAAGCGTTGAATAAACATTTAGATGGCAACACCGAAATTGACTTTTAAGAGTCTGAAAAATGGGCAGATAGGATGCGAAAATTGAAAATAATTAGAGAAAAAGTATTTAAAAATGTATTTACTGCAAATGAAACACAATCTAATCACTATAATCTCAGAAGTAGGCCGATAAAATTCGAAACTGGCGAACAAGTTCTAAACCGTAATAAAACATTACCAAATAACAGGGAAGCCATAGCCCAAAAGTTAAATAAAAATTTCGTAGGACCATTTTTCATAAGGGCGAAAATGTCACCTAGAATTTATGAAATAAAAACAAAGACTATAAAATCATGAGGTAATTGGAACTTGAAAGATATTAAAAAATGCAATATTAAAAAATATATTTGAATTCGCACTTTTCATGAATGGCATACTTGTGAATTGTTTAATTTGTTGCACAACTGATGTAGCCAGAAAAGCACGCAAAAACATATACTTACAAAAAAAAGTTTTAAAAATCTGCCCGCTGCGCATTCTCATAGAGCGCTGTGCACGCAGCTCGCAACCTGCGAGCTCGATATCCTCATCACGTATCTCGTGCTTCGTACTCGATTTCCTCAAATATGCGAACTTTTCTAGATTATGTTCAACTCTATCAGTATATGTTCAACTATATCAGTACAAGTATTGAAGTAATGAAACAAAAGTATTTTTACTGTCCTATTTTTATTATTAAAAAATGGGCATTCTATTAAAATAAAAATTATTTCTAAACATTTTACTGCAACTTGTTTCGTTTTGTCATATATCTAATTTCTTTATATTCAATGTAGATTTAATTTAGGGGGAAAATGTTGGTAAATAAAATGTTCTTGTACTTTATAACAAACTTGTAAATATTTTTTGGTTAAAAAACTTTTGTCTGGTAATTTTGTTCGTCTTTTGTGTCGTTTTCCCACCATTTTTTAAGAAAATTTTAATATTATTTTTTACGATTGAAAGAAAATGTAATCGTCCTATCTAAAAATGATTAATAAAAAATGTATAGATCTTTTTGAGGTGGACAACTTTAGTCTGTTAATTTTAGTTCATACCTTGTGTCGTTTTTCGAAAAATTTAATTTTTTTATTTTGAATGTTATTTGTTACGATTAAAACAAAAACTGCGTGTCCTATCAAAAATTATTCGTGACAAGTTTGAATAAGATGACCCTGTTTTTTTCGAAGAGCAACAGTTTTCTATTTATTTTTTCATAGCTTGTGCAGTTTTTCCAAACCTTTAATTTTTTATGTTTTAATTAAATTTGCTTTTTACGACTAAAAACAAAAACTATGCATCCTATCGGAAAGTCATTAATGAAAATTTGTAGATCTTTTCCGGGCGCGCAATGGTAGTTAATTCATTTTGTTCGTATCTTGCATAGGGTGGCCGTAAAATGGAATTTTTTAGTTTTCGTTATTTTTTGTATGATCAAAATTTCAATTTTTACCTTTCGACAAAATTCGAAAATTTGGCATCATAACCTTGTCTGGCTTTAAAAAATTAATGATTTCTCCTCTTGACTTTTTTCATTATCATGCTTTGTTCCGCTTAAAATGCTCATTTTGCTTTGTTTTTTTTTTTTTTTGGATTTTGGAAATGCTATATCTCTGATAATTTTTATTTTATTGAAAAAAGTCATAAAGATAAATTTAAAAATATTTCATAATGTGCTCACTTTTTTATTTTTCATCCAAAATAGCTGGTTTAAGAACTTGTTCATTCTTTTTAGACCCTAAAGAAGTGTGTAAAAGAAGGTCTTCCCTTCCTTTGACCTCACGAGTGTGTCAGCTAACTATCACGGATGATCGAATCGAAACTCTAAGATCGTTAAGATAAATATTTTGTTTTCAGTCATTTGTTGACAATATATTTATTGTTAAAAATTCAACTCTTTTGTTGAAAAATGTATGTAAATGTAAATGATAATCTAGCACAAACTCTCAGTATCGTAAGCATGACACACTGAGATAGTGAATCTAGCCTTAAAATTTTGACATTCAAGAATCCTCAGCTTGACGTTCTGAGATAGTAAACCTAAGCGTCAAATTTTGACACTCCGCGGATGGTACGTCCAACTATCTAGGGGGCTTTCCCATAGTTAAAACTGAAATATAGTCAGTCTGATACTCTGGATATTCAAGCTGACAATCAATTTTTCTCTGTATACAGAATACAGACTACAGACAGTGAGACTGACTGACAGAAACCTTTGTAAAAATCGTTTTTTCTGACTCAGCGGGTGTCAAAACGTGGAGATTTGATGAAAACCGACAAAGAGAAATTTTAAATAAAACCAATACGTTCTCATTAGCATGAAAATGTAAAAATCATCGAAAAGATATTCTTAGTTAATTCTCTAAAAAGTGAGCTTATTCGTAAATAAATACCAAGCTCTTAATTCTTTGATCTAAATTGTTTGAATAATTAACAGTTACTTTGTTACAAAATGTAACTATTATTAGAAACTTATTTTTGTGTGTGGAAAGTTAGATTTTTTAGAAAAGTAATTTTTAACTGAAAATTTAACTGAGGCCAATTGAATATTGCATAATTTCAGTTGAAATTTCATCTGTTTGGTTAACATTAATTTTTATAATTTAAAATTTAATTATTTATTTTTCGGTTGACAATTTATCTTCTCTGTTGTAAATTAATTATTTTTTCTTGAAAATTCAACAATTTCAGTTAAAGATTAATTGTTTTAATTGTACAATTATATTTTTGGTTATGGATATTTTTTGAAGTGCTAGAATATGGTAGAAA
>JAWWLR010034030.1:0-10389 GCA_035041075.1 Acraspis erinacei | reverse complement strand
TCATTTTTCCTCCCAATTTTGTCACAAAGAGTTAATGATACGCCGACATACGTAAAAAATTAATTCTCTGTTTCTTCTTTCAGAGATAAGTACACAGTTCGAGTGCTTGCCTAATGGTGATCCTATTCCTGGATTTCCTCGTAGGGAATCATCATCATCTTTTTCTTCTCATAGACCGCATTCTACTGACAGGTCC
This sequence comes from Acraspis erinacei, assembly GCA_035041075.1. NCBI lineage: Eukaryota > Metazoa > Arthropoda > Insecta > Hymenoptera > Cynipidae > Acraspis > Acraspis erinacei. Next base: position 10,193 of record JAWWLR010034030.1, on the reverse strand, counting down.
CCCTCTCCTGCCGAGCCTGTGCTTCCTGCCAGGTCCAGGTCTCGTCCTACCAAACACATAGCTCCAACTACCAGGCACATAACTCCACCTACGATGCTTGCTTCTATTACGGGACATGGACATGAACTTAACCAACTTCAAGTTATACGTCTTACTCCCTACAAAAAATTTGCGCCGGCAATTCGAACTTCGAAGATACACTTTTCCTGCGAATAATTCAATTCGATTGCGCGCAGGAAAGAATATCTATGCACCTATACCAACCAACGAACAAATTGTATTATCAACATCCGATGGTGATGTCTTTGCAATATTGGAGAGTAGTACAGATCTTGCTGGAATATATACACGTCATCCTCACCGTAAGGATAAGGCACGGGCAAAAATAAATATTGCTAGCGGCAAGATTACCCTAATGACCCCAGATGAAATCATTGAAAGTCCAGTAGGCAGACCTCGCCCAATCTTACTTAATTTTATAGTCGAGCATTTAAGCCACAGTCCACACCATTGATTTTAAGACTTTTTATTTACATAGCTGTTTTGCTGGTTGGTTTTGTTTGTTCTTCTTTACACTGTAAACATAAACGATAAATTATTTTCATTATATAATTTATTAGCAAATTATATAGTTATATATAAAAAGTTGAAATGTTTTATCCTTTAAAATTTAATTTGAAATAAAATTATTAACATTATGAAAGTAAGAATTTATTTTATCACTTTTCTTCTAGTTTTAAGCCCCCTACTTTTAAGCTTCCTGTCAAGTTAAATTTCCAACCAATATATTAAGCAATATAGTTTAATTTTTAACGAAAAAGATCATTAATAACTGAAAAAGATGACTTTTCTAAAAGGAAAGAGGAATTTTTAATCTAAAACAACCAAATATTTACAGAACAATTTAATTTTTAACAAAAACAAAATACTACACTCAAAACAGTAAAAATTATATTTCAACATGAGGAAAACATTTTTAACCAGTTGAATTCAACAAAAAGGACGAACTTTTAACCAAATAGTTACATGCTTCACCAAATAGATGAATTTTTAACCAACAGTATTAATTTTCTACCCAAATAAACGAATTTTCTTCAATAGATTTAAGTTTGCGAGCTTAAATGTGAAAGTTTTTTAAACAGTTGACGTTGCATTAAAAAATATGAACCTTTAACGTAACAAATGAATTTTTAAATAAGAAGATAAATTTGCAATCAAAATGCTATTGTAAAATTTTCTCTTTTAAAAATAAACTGTCAATAAAAGACCCGAATTTGAATATGAAGCCAAAAAAAATGAACAAAATTTTCAGCAAAAAATATAAAAGTTAATACTTCGACCAAAAAAATATTTTATCTTGATATGAAAAAACATTTGAATTTAACTAAAAAATACGAATTTTCCGAAAATAGCTGAATTCTCAACAAAATGATAAAGTCTCTAACCAAATAGAATTACTTAATACTCGCGATGAAGTATGAGGGGGGCGGGGGTACACAAAACATCATGGTTTATCACGCGAAAGGCCGGGTATTTGAGAATTTTGTTTTACAAGAATATAAAATTTTAGGTATTAAATAAAATCTTATCATTTCAGCCATAAGAATACAAGATAAATGCGATAAGAATCTAAAGATTAGTAAAAAAGATTTCGAACTAATAATATTTCTGTATTTCAATTTTTTATGAAATGCATCCTTTTCTCGTTGTAAGAATCCATGAAAGTCGAAAACTACCTGGAAATTAAAACTTCTTGAAAAGAGACATAGTTTACTTTCTTTTTCAGGGGACAATTTCATACAAAATAAATTTTTTTAACAATGTTGAATTTCCATACGTTACTCAGCGGTACTTATTGAAAGATATCTATGGTCTCTACGTCAAAAATAAAATTTACATAACTCCCATAAAATTTATCCTCGATTCAGGAGACCAAATTTCTCTTCTTGGACTCATTTATAAAATGAAAATATAAATATCTCAGTAAGACAAGCTTGCCACCTTTGATATGAACATATGGTACATACGTTCACTCTAATTGTAAAGCAGAGCATTTACTGCAGGCGCTACTTTTTAAATTCTTCATTTATACATATTTAGGATTTTTCCCCAAATGGAAAACATGGGGTTCGACTATACTCTGGTTTTTAACTTGACTGGCATTCTTGATTTTATTGATGAATATAATACCATAATACATCCTTTATTTTTAATTTTTTTAAGCTTTTCGCAAATAACAATTTAACCGAGGTAATCCGCATCCTGTTTCAAATTTTTTTCTTTAAACACTATTTAAATTTTTCCGGTATAATTAGAAAAGTTCCGAGAGAATGCGGTCTCTTGGGAAAAACTTGAAGGTGCTAACAATTTTACCCTATCAAATAAGCTCGGAAATCCTGATGTATAAAATAAATTTTCTTCGATAAAGTTAGTTTCCTATCTAGAATTGTGATGAACTCATTCTTTTTTCAGAATCCGTTATGCAAACAAATTACCCTGGTGATCCAGGTGTCAGGAAAATTCATTTTCTTTGAAGAAATTCGGATCCTGAAAAAATTCACAATCAAACTTGAGAGCTTTCGCGAACGTCCTGAAGGATTTGAACTTCAACTGGGAACTCAATTTCCTGGAGGAAAATCTGTTCTTGGCACCTGAACTACCAGGATTTTTTTAAAGGATAGTTAAGGCTTTACCTAACCCACAGTTCGTAAGTTTGATAAGGTGGGTATTAGTAAGCTTTTGGAAGTGTTGATAGTGCACGGATCAATGAATGGCTTCTGAAAGCAATAAAAACAATATAATGTGCAGGTAGCTAAGTGAGTGTGAGAGTAGATGGGCAACTAAGTGACTGGTTCGATATTAGGTAAAGTGTTAGACCAGAGTGCGTTATGTCCTCTTAGATGATAAGGTTGTAAAGGCAGAGTCAGTAGGAAGCTGGAAAATAATTTTGATCAAATTGAATAAATTTGTAAGTACGTGTAAATTATTAATCTATGTACAACCAAATAAAAAGACAACAGTAAACTTAAGAAGGTCAGGATCAAATTCCTGTGCAATTTCTATACGGAAATTTCTATTCATATGTCCGGCTGGACGAGGATGTAGTAAGACGAATGGCATGATAGTTGAAAAAACTTTCTACCATTCTTTACCGCGTTACCCCTTTCTATCTCCACCAATCAGTTTGCAAGTTGAATTTTGCGAATCTCTTCCAAATGACAAAAATACAGATTTGTGTTTCTTTATAGCTCGTGTACTATAATGCGGGCAATTTTAGATGTACATGTTATTCTCTACATGTTATCTACCATAACTGGCTTTTTACCAATCATTTTGGTTAGATTTTAATTTAATTTACCTTTAACTTGAACTCCTAAATGAGGGCAAAAATGTCCTGAAGGGCGACAGATAGTTTTCCAAGTAAACCAACAAACCATTTTAATTTTTAAATATTATTACCTGTGATTTAATTTCCCGACAGCTCTAATAGAGTGGATGGGAGTAGCGTCACAAAAAGAAGGATAGGTTAAAACACAATTATACACCGAGTATTCATGTTACTGTCCAGCAAGAATTTAATCAAGCACTTGTATTTTACAATAGTTACGGAGAGTGGGCCACTTAAATAAAAGATTGTTAGATACCGTTGGTAAATAGCAAACGTAAGCTTAAGCAATTATCTTCATCATTATCACTATGGGGCCGGTACCCCAAAGTCAATCATTGGATACAGTACTTATTTAGCAAAAAAGTATTACATTTATAATACTTATTCTTAGACAAAATATTACATCTAATATTTACTAACGCTTCTTTTTCATAAGGATTGCTGCCCCGATAAGAATTTTTAATAAAACGGATACACTGACTCTAGCGACAAATACGGAATGTTAACCAAAACTCATGAACTTGACCGACGTCAGCAATTAACAAATTTTAAACGGCGTGTGTCCATCAATTCAAAACACGACGTGAAAATGATAAGCTGATCTACCAATAGAGAGAGAAAGAAAGGGCCCCACCTGGTCATCTGATTGATTTTAATAATAAGGAAAACATGAATTCTATCCAAATAAAAATCTTGAACTCTCTTATATCATGTTTGAATCAGATTCTAAAACGGTCGAGGATCTGAACAATTGTTTAGAAGAAAAGTATAGCCTCTGTGCAAATTTACAAGAAATAGATTCTAAGAAACTGACTCAGTTTTTTTGTACCGACTTTTTATCAAAAGTTCAAACCTTGTATTCTTAATAAGGATAAGTTTCTCGAGAAAAATTCAATCCTGTTAGCTACGTTGTTTAAAGCTTCCGAGTCATTAAAAGGATCCATGTCAGAGGAGGCAACTGATTTATCTAGAAACTTGCGTACATTAGATTTGAAAATTTCAATTCGTATAGTTGAAAAAGACATTCTGAGTGAAATAATTATAAGCGCAAGAAGCAGAAAGGGAACATGACAAGCTACAAATTCAATGCAATTTATGTATGACAAAGCACTTAAACTTTATACAAATTTTTTATTTTTTAAAAATAAATACAAAGTCCATAGGAAACGTTTACAAGAGAAAAATTTTGATGTTCTTCCTCCGTGTAAGAAAATTGTAAATGCCAAAAGTAAGTGCTGTTCACCAAGATCGACAATTGAAATTAATGAAACAGGTGCTACTCTATAACTTTATGTATTAATGTACTATACAGCTGAAAGAATGTTTAAAATTAATGTACCACCTGATAATGTAAATAACTTAAAATTAAAAATTAATTACGGTTGCGTTGGGATGGAATAAAGACTTATAAATATAAATCATAAAATAAGGGAAGTTCTACTTGAAGCCTATTCTTAATGTGAATGGTTACGCTTTGTCTTCAATCCGAACATGAATCGCTAACAGTTTGAGATGAACTACAAACTTCCTCTCCTAAATCTTGTTTGCCAATATCATTCCATTTTGCACCAGAGACAAAGGATAGAATTTTAAATTAACTTTCTGAACAAACCCAAGAGGCTAGAAACAAAGATTTTAAACGGTGCAGAGAAAATAACACCAGAAAATCATCTCTGATTAATTTTGTAGACGATGTGCTCTATTTTTCGCTGGTTTTTCTGACCCCTGTTGAGGGAGTTTGCGGTAGCTGTTCCTAAAACCAAAAATTATTTGCTCTCGGAAGTACAAGCCATGCTTCTTTATCCTGATAATGGTGACTCATAATAGTAAACGCGATTATGATTACTAATTTTTATTTGACAGAAAATTATTGATTTAAATCTTGAAAATGTTCATTTCATTTGTTTCGACAATTAAAAATTGTTTTCTGGCATTTTTTATTTAAAATATTTAAATTATAAGCAATAGTTGTACAATGGAGATTTGCCACAATACTAAGTCAATGGCCAAAGAACATCACTTGGTTTTATGAAAAAGTCGAAATCTTTGTAGTAAAAACTGACAAAGTTATGTATTTGTTAAATTCAATTATTAAATAATTAAAAGTTGTTGTTTTGTTTAATTTTTAACTCAAATCCGTTATCCACACATTTTCTGCAAAAAAATATAAGAGTGAAGAAACAAAAAGGATCTAATTCTTCACAAAACACATTTATTAACTAAATTTCTCGTAATAATTTAAAACTATTTTTTGATCAACTAATAACGATATACGTTATTTTCATGAAGTTCTTTTATTTATTCTAATTATAAGAGCGTCATTAAAATTTTTTGGCAAAACAGTGCTCCTTGAAAGAAATTATATTTTTTTCGTATATGTTTCTCAACATAATAAAATTCTAGGCATTTAAAACAATCTTATCATTTCAGCGATAAGAACACAAGACAAATGAGATAAAAATCTGATGGTTAATCAGACATGGAAAGTTTTTAATAAATAGTATTTTTTATATTTCAAGCTTTTTTTCATAAAAAAACATCTTTTCTCTTTCAGAACTACCATCAATAACGAAAACTACCTTAAATACCTTTTGAAAGGTATCTAACGGGTCTAGGTCCAAAAAAAAATTATTTAACAAATTTACACGACTCCAATAAATTTTTTTTTATTTGAACCTTACCAGACACCTTCTGAAAGATGTGTGAAACACTCATGAATGGTTTTAAAATTTTCCGGTTGATATTCAAATTATTATCGATTAAATTTTTTTTAATTCGCTGTATTTTTCCTAATTTTGCCTCGGTTCAGTTGAGGTAAAGATTAAACTACCATATATTTACTCTAGTTGAGCAGAAAAACATTGACTGAATACACTGTTTTTCAAATTCTTCATTTGAGCATTAATCAGTTTTTTCCCCAACTGGCAAATATGAGGTTCGATTTTACTCTGATCTTCACCTTGTTCAGCATCCTTAATTTTTTTGGTGAATATAAAACCATAATATATCTTTAACCCATTAAGTCCCATCCGGACCGATTTTCAACATTTTTTCCAATCGCTCCATACGCTATCAAAACTTTCCTTAAAATAATTTGGAAAAAAATGCATTTTGAAGAAGTTATGGTTTTTTATTTCACAAAGAACGTGGTTTAGGAAAACAAGTGTTTCTTCCTTCAATATTTTCGGATCGAAAGCATCGGTGGATTTCTACGTTTTGTGGATTTTTTGTGTCCATGGACCCTAAGCTTCAAAATACACCATTAGGTTTTTTTTAAACATGGCGTTACCAAATATGACAGCTTGAAATGAAAAATTTTGGTATACAAATTTTATTTTTTGATCGACAACAATTTTATTTCTATTTCCATGCAAATGTATACCAGAAGGTTTTTCGTGTCGCTGATTACGAATATGATATCAAATTTTCAAAATTCAAGATGGCGGATCCAATATAGCGGCCAACAAATTTTTAAATTGTTTGATTTTAATGAACATTTTTACGAGAAGCTTTTTTGGGTCGCTGATTATGAAGATCATATCATATGATCAAAATTCAAGATGGCGGATCCAATATGGCGGCAAAACATTATTTAAATTGTTTAATTTTCATGAAAATTTGTACTAGAGGGTTTTTGTGTCGCTGATTTCGAATATGTTATCAGAATTTGAAAATTCAAAATGGTGGATCCAATATTGCAGCCAAAAATTTCCAAATTTTTTTTATTTTCATAAAATTTCGTACTAGCGAGTTTTTTGGGTGGCTGATTACATATATGTTACCAGACTTTCAAAATTAAATAGAGCAGATCCAATATAACGGCCAAAAATGTAGATTTTTTTCCCCATTTAAAATTCGTACTACACGTTTTTTGGGTTGCTAATTAGAAATAAAATACTCACTGGTATTAAATATTTGAAAAAATATTTGTACTAAATATTAGAAAAAAATATTGGTACTAAATAATTGAAGAAGAAAAAAATAAATAAATAAAGAAAAATAACAACAACAAAAAAGAGGCTTTCAAGTAGCGTTCAACTCCTCGTGGTGAAAGCCGGAAAACGACATATCTCGGCTATGACACATACCGTAATACCAGTGAGGATCGTATTTATAATGAGAAACCCAAAAAAAACCGTAATACGAAATTTTAGGAAAATAAAAAAAAAATTAATTTTGGCCGCCATATTGGATCCGCTATCTTTAATTTTGAAAATTTGATAACATAGACGTAATCAGAAACCCAAAAAACCCGTTAGTACGAAATAAGGTGAAAATGTTAAAAGTTGAGAAATTTTGGCTGGCATATTGTATTCGCCATTTTGGATTTTGAAATTCTGATAACACATTCCTAATGAGCGACCCAAAAAAACCCTCTAGTAAAAATTTTCATGAAAATTAAACAATTTTAAAATGTGTTGGCCGCCATATTGGATCCGCCATTTGGAATTTTTTAATCTAACATCATATTCGTAATCAGCGACCCGAAAAACCTTCGGGTATATATTTTCATGGAAATAGAAATAAAATTCTTGTTTAAGAAATACAATTTTTATACCAAAATTTTTCACTTCAAGGCGCCATATTTGGTGCAACCATGTTTTTTTTAAACCTACTGATACGTTTTGAAGGTTAGGGTCCATGGTCGCAAAAAATCCACAAATTGTGGAAATCTACCGATGCTTTCGATCCGAAAATATTGAAAGAAAATTTTTGTTGCAAAACACGTTTTTTGTTAAATAAACAAGCATAACTTTTTCAAAACGCATTTTCTTCAAAATTCTGATTACATAAATCGAAAGTTCAGACAATTTTACATCGGTTATGGCTATTCTCAACTTTTTTAACGACCGTTTTGATAGTGTATGGATCGATTGAAAAAAAATGTTGAAAATGTGTCCGGCTGTGACTTAATGGGTTAATTCTTATAAGATTTTGAAGATTTCCGCAAATAAAAATTTGTCCGACTTAATGCGCATCCTATTTAAAATTGGATTTTTTCTTTAAACTCTATTTTAAGTTTGTCCGGAATAATTAGGGAATTATTCTGAATTTATTCCGAGAGAATGCGGTCTCTTGGGAAAAACTACAAGATGTTAAAAAAATTCACGCTAACAAACAATCCTGAAAATTCATATGTCTCTAACATATTTTTTCAAGCAATGTAGTTTTCTATCTCAAATTTGTAAGACATCGTAATTTTTTTCACACTCCCTCATCCTAATAAATTACCCTGGTTATCCGCGAGTCAGAAAAATTCATTTTCTTCGAAGAAATTGGGTTCCTTACTAAAATTCACAACCAAAATTAAAAGCTTTCGCAAAGTCATGATGTTTATGAACTTCAGGGAATCTAAATTTCCTGGAGGAAAATCTGTTTTTGGCAATCTGAAACACCAGGATTATTTTTTCATTTTCATCATTTATGATTGAGAAAGTATTAGAATTGTCCAAAATTTGACACCACAGTTTTTCAACGGATCAAATCAATCTTGGGCATATTTTTTGTAGGTAAACTTTATTTAGATTACTTTTTTCGATAAAAAGAAAATTATTAGAGTTATAGCATTTATAAGATTAAAAAATAATTCGAAAATCAAAATTTTAAGTCAAACAAGGCACGATATGAAAAAAGTCAAAAGCATAAAAACATTGCTTTTTGTAAGTTCTACAAGTTGATCATAACAGCTTCTTGGATTTTCTTTAAAAATTGAAAATTGAAATTATGATTGCACAAAAAACAATGAAAAAGTATGATCCCAAATAAGATTGAAAAAATGGTTAATAATAAGACAGCCTTGGTTAAGGTATGAATTTTCTTTCTTTGGACTGATTTATGAAATACAAAGATAAATGTATCAGAAGTGCAAACTTGACGCCTATAATCAATTAGATAACGATTAAGATACCATATACATATTTTCTCCATTTCAACATCAGACGATTCCTTTTAGTGTTAAACAAACTCTTAATAACGCATTAATCAGTTTTTTCGCTAATTATAAAAAATGACGATCTTTTATACTCTGGTATTTTTCTTGGTGATCATCATTACTTTTATTGGTGAATATAATACTGTAATATATCTATAATTTTTAAAAAAAATTTTAGCTAGCCTCGGAGACCTTACGATGATCCTCTGAGGATTAATTCAATATAATGCAAGTACTATTTAACTCCTAAAAATGTGCACAAATTTTGGGTGAATTTAGACACGGTCTATATTTCAACACCGTCATGAATTTTTAAGTCATCATTTATATATGGACCATTCTTTCTGAAACCGATCGCCCCCCCCCCCTATCCAAAAACTGTGGCCAGTAAAAATATCGTACCAGGTCGGAAAAGTTTGCTTATAGTTTCCAGTTTTATGTTCCGAGTTGCCTTTTGTCAAGAAAAAATATGGCTGACATGAAATGGCCTCATGAAGCGAGGGATAGTAGAAAAAATCGTTATTTCGTATTTCTAGAGTTTTCTTGTAGTCTTTTATGAACTTGTGTTACATGCATTCGATGTATTTTTATTTTGCATAATTTCAGATAAAGTCCGGTTTTTGGCTATAATCAGCAGATTCTTGAGTACCAGGCTAATTTTTCTTAAAACTTCATGCAAAAACAAAAATTTTCCCGCCTGGTACATGAAAAAAACGTGTTGAATAGGCCCAAGATATGATTTTCTCAAAATAAAAATAACGAAAGATCGCTGTTCAGGGATAATGAGACGTTTGCAGTTTCATCATTGTGGAAGATTTGAGCTCGGAAACAATATACTAAGGCGGTTTTTTCCAAATAAAAATTTACACAGGG
>JAWWLR010034004.1:0-10391 GCA_035041075.1 Acraspis erinacei | reverse complement strand
TTTTAGGTTTCAATGGAAAAGCATAATATACTGGTTTAAGCTGTTTTGGGTTTACATCGTCTTTAAAAACTAATTTTATTTTACGACCTTCGTATTTACCTTGTCGTTCAGAAAATACCTCAGGGGATTGTTTCTCTCATTTCTTTTATATCTAAACTTTCATAAACTTTCATTACTGTGCAGCACTTTTTTGATGTCTAACATTTTATTTGAAATAGCCAACAACCGAATAGTTTCAACCATTCCCTTCCAATTAATATCGGGCCATTATCTTTCATTATGTAACAATTAAGAAATTCCTGCATTCCATTAAATTGAAGTTTTAGATTTTTTAACCTTCCTATTGGATGCAATTAGACTTTACAGCAATTTTTTAATTTAAAATCAGATTCTTGTAATTTATTATTAGGAAAGAATTTATTTTTATGGATCCTCTATCGCCTGGCTCTTGTATGTTGTGCTCGTTTCATCTCTCTCCGCGTTGCGCTGAACATTGCTCCTGTGGTGCTTATCCCCGTTTAGACGAAAATGCTCTTTCTATATGTCCTTTTTTCCTAAAGAAATGACAAGTATTCGAATTATGTTTGAAATCCTTCGCGAATGAGTTATTTTCTATGCTAAATCAGTCAAATATAAAACTTCGAGGCCTCAAATACCTTTGCTGCCTCCTCGATTGAATTTCAGAGTCATGAGCCGACTCTGGGCTTATCTCCTGTATATTTGTATGTTTCGCATTATTCACAGGCGCTTTCCTTGTGTTTGCTAGTTTTCCCGCTTCCCTTGAATGCTTCGGTAGGTGCCTGCTTTGCTTGTTGAAATTTACATCTCCCCATGCTTTCACAATGCTTAGTGTTAAGGTCTTCATTGTCTTTCATTGTCTCGACTATTTGCAAAAATGTCTTGTCTCCAGGTTAAGCTGGAGCACACAAATCGCGAATCAGTTTATAAGTATGTGCACCCACTTTAGTTAAGAGCACTGGCACTTGTTTATTATCCGGTACGTCTCTGGCAGCAAAATATAGTTCTATCCTTTCAATGTACGTGTTCCAATCATCTTGATATACATTAAATTCAAATCTATCCATTTGTTCCGAGATTTTGTATTTAAAAAAATTGACTCTTTTTCGTTAGATGCACCACTTTATTTTCACTTAAGCCAGTGGATTCGTCTTGACTATCTGTATTAGCAATGAATCTTATTCATCACTCGAATACTCTTTAATCTTTGTTAATAACTGTTCCTTTCGAAGCGTACAGTTCCACGACACACTACTGATTACTTCCGTATTGACACTTTTACTGATTGCACTTCAATAAATGTAATACCGAAGTCCCCTAAGCGAAAGCGTAACAATTATGCCGAATCCTGAATGTCACCTTAGCCATGCGTCTAAGATAGTGACTCTGAGATATCAGGCGACCTCTCAGAGTATGCAGCTTTATCCTTGCATGCGTGTCTCTGAAAGTCCCGATGAACCCTTTACCAAGCTGCTCGTGGGAATAACAATGATTTATTTTACTTTAAATATCGTCACAGAGTACATATGAATGATTGTTACGGACTTCGGACTGGAAAAGTCTTCCAAAAATGTATCTGAAAATGGCATAACATAACAAATATGCATTGCATAACAATAAATCTGTTCCAAGATTATACTTCTCATGCCGTGAAGGTGGAAGAGGACTTCTGAATCTCTAGTTTCTTCATAACCAAATTGTTCCAAGTACAACTTACATATTTGCAAATCGTAGATATCATCTCCTAAAAATGGTCGGGAACCACGAGTTAAGTGCATTATTCTAAAAGCCTAAAAGCCGAAGCAAAGAAAGCAGTGGCTGAAACATTCCGCTACAAGAGCTACTTGACAACAAAATACAGGGTAACTTTCACAGAAATATGAATTTCTTCTTCGGGCTCGATAACTATTACGATCACTCTTCCTACTGAGATTAAGGGGGCTACAGATGCGAAAATATGCTTGAAGGCGAACCCAGGTCCTTGGCTGAATCCTTTAGCGCTGAGCTGATCTTTTTTCCTGCAATTTTTCCATCGACTCCACATTTCTTTCGAAGTACTTCTTCCTTCTGAGTCTTCTACAGATAATGCATCTTGGATAGAAATTTCAGAAGCAATTCAAGCCGCGTCATGAGCATCATCCTCATCCTCTATCTTGTTGATGAAGTGATATTTCTCTTTAGGTATTCCCCTTTGGCTAAACCTAATCATTTTAAGACGTGCTGGACCTCGAGTAGGCAATATTCGTGGGATTTGCCTCGACTTTTCCTGTGGATGAGCTAAAATTTAAAGCTGCAGTAGTATATTTTCCCCTTCAATACCTACCTTCTCAAGGTTGACTCTTCTCTCTATTTCTGTTTCCAGGTTAGGAGTAGTTGTAAGACCTTTTGCCTTTTTGAGGAACACCTTTTTCTCTGAAAGGAAAAAAACGCTGAAAACAATGATCATATCGCAACAGGATAGAGATGAAAGGTCAAAAGTAAACACAACCTTAATTCCATCCGGCTTTTGTAGATTTGAATAATCTGATATTAAGGTTAATTATTTTAGAATAATAATTATATCACAAATATATAAAATGCGGAAACGGGGTATTTAGGTTAAAAACTTTACAATTAAAGAAAAAAACTTGCTTGATTTAGGTTTGTCCTGGACATACGGCCTCGCTAAACAAAGCCAGATTGCTTGCATTTATATTATACTATCATATATCCACGCGACGGCACACTATATTTTCCATTTACGGCTATTGGCCGTACTCGAAAAGTCGACCCATTTATCATTAGAATTTCTTCCGATATATATCATAAGGACTTATTGAATTTTTGTGCTTTTATTTAAACTCACACATCTTGCTTTTCTTTTTAAGCTCGTACAACTGTGCTAGAACCCACTGCATCCCAATGGTTTATCATTCATTTCGGGAGAGCCTATAAAGTGAAGACAAATCGTCGTACAGGAGAGGTGGAATATGTTACACTCATGCCTAAAAATGTACATGAAAAACCAGAAAATGAACATGGTCTTCAACGCGTACGGTTTGGGATGAATGGTGTACACTTTTGGATCTACCAAGAACCGACTAAAGGAGTTTTGGGAGCTGAATACATCCCGGAACTTCCATCTGCTCAATTGCCTCGACATTAAGCTATACACATAATTTATAACACAGATCTGTAAATTGTGTAAATTTTGTTGAAGCATATTCCTGAATAAAGATATCATAAAAGTTAGAATTTTGTGTAGATGCACTGCTAAGTTATTGAACAACTATAGTAAATGTTCAGGTACGTGTTCAATTTTGATGTGCGACTATTCCATTGTTTTAATTGGATAACGAAAATGTACTCAACTTATGATTCAAAAGGACATTGGATCATTTAAAACCTATAGATATTGTATACATACTGTAGCGAGATTTACTAAATAAGTATTGTATAAACAATGACAATCGGCTGTCGACGCGCCGCAACCATACCTTGAGTCATGGGTTATACTTAATTAGACTCAGATTAATAAGAAGTATCAACTTACCGTCTAGCCAAGATCCAGGTTTACACTACGGACACTGTAAATTTTACTTCCACATTATTTTTAGTAACTTAGCATGGTTTTGGTATTATAATATATCGCTGGCATCTTTTTAGGATATCAACTTATTCCTGGTTTCGTATAATATCAGTAATATCCGGTTTTTGTAATATCTATCCACAGCATATCTCAACGCCGGTCTATTTCAAGTTATGAGTAATTATATTTCAACGTCAAAATTTTGTGACGTATCTCGCAAATTAAGGGATGTGAAGGATTTGGATCGCTGAACGAACGGGTAAAATCAATAAAGGGAAACGATATATGTAAAACAAGGCTTTTTTACCAACACACAGAGTTTCAAAGTTGAGAGAGCTTTGATAGCTCGAACCGGGCGGCGAAGCCAAGAGCGGATAGGCACTAATGGCTGGCATCCGGGCGTGGAAGCCAAGGTACCTGAAGAAGCTGAGTGTCTTGGGTTTGCCTCGGAGATGAGGCAGCAAGCACGATATTCCTTAGAGCCGTACCGTAGTGGGGTGCCTGTAACTTCGTTACAACCTGCATCCCTCTGTTCGGGATGAGGTTTATTTTTGTGAGTTTTTCAAATTTCTTTTCTATTTGCTTCTACCCTTCCTGTGCCATTTCCTCGTTATTAAATGAGATTTTTAAGATCTCTCTAAGTTTTTCCCTTTTCTCGACCCAACCTCCTTGTATATATTTCATCCTTGTCGAATCCGGAACCGTGTGATGGTTCTTTGTCCGGTTCGACATTGTGACGCGGTCTATTTCTACAAAATGCGTAATTAAAATTTTATTTTTATTGTTCTTCTTTCAGCTTAGTGTCTTCTTCTGACGTTCTGCATTCTTTCGTTCTTCTTCGCTAAAAATTAACTTATGTCTGAACCCTGCTTTTATTTTCAATTAGGAATCAGAGTTGGCCTCTTATAGTCATATTTACTTTATTTTTATAAATTATACATTTTCTTTATAAAATTCATTTCTTTAAATCTAAATTCAATTGCATTATTAAATTAAGTTTAAAAAAAATCTATATCTGTGGTTTCCATAAGGAGTAAAAGGATGTTTTCTGTTGTTTTTGTAGAGGGCCAAAAATTAATTTTTCTGTGGTGTATGTGGAAAAGTAAAGTGATCTTAAAGTAAAGAAGACCTTCAAGTAAAGTACTTTTTATGCAAATATTCAAGTTACAATAATCAGAAGATCTTCATGTTATTTTATATTAATATTGATCGAATACTTTAAATGAAATCAAAAAAATTAATTGTCGCTACTATTTTTTGGACATTCACCATGTGTTTTTTTCATATATTGCTTTAGCGTTGCCGATTTCCCTTCCTTCTTCTATCTGACCTCGCGCTATCTTTCTTAATTTCAGTTCCCTAATTTTTGAAATTTCTTCCTGCATTTTCTATCCAAATCATCTTTTCTCCGTCTATCTTCTTCCTCTCGTCTGTTTCTTTTATCTTCTGGTATTTCATTGAGGGGTATTTGTCACAGATCCCAACAATTTTTGCACCTACGGGTAAGGAGCACTTCCCTACCGATTAATTCTGCACGGCAGTCCTTACATTTCAAGGTAATTATACGATCCATTTGCCTGTAAATAAATATTTTTTAGTTTTTTCTGCCTATTTTTTAGGTATATATGTTTGTGCTGTTTTTTGTCATTGTCAGTGGTCATGCCAAAGAAAAATTCAAATCTATTTTTTACTTATATACTTTTTTGTTCAATTCTTATGCTATTCCTTCCCCTTTATTTGACAATGTTTTAGTCCTTTTTAGAATTCTTTCGCCAATTTCAAAACATTATATTATCATATATTAGATATATATTAAAATTATATTATATTAACATTATATTACCATATTATACGATATAAGTAAAACGAGGGTTTATTACTAACTTACAGCGTTTCAAATTTGAGATAGTTTTGTTAGCTCGAACCGGGTGGCGAAGCCAAGAGCGGATAGGCAATAATGGCTGGCATCCGGGCGTGGAAGCCAAGGTACCTGAAGAAGCTAAGTGTCTTGGATTTGTCTCTGAGATGAGGCAGCAAGCACGTTATT
This sequence comes from Acraspis erinacei, assembly GCA_035041075.1. NCBI lineage: Eukaryota > Metazoa > Arthropoda > Insecta > Hymenoptera > Cynipidae > Acraspis > Acraspis erinacei. The sequence continues at coordinate 4,758 of JAWWLR010034004.1, read as the reverse complement.
CCTCCTTCCGAGTTGGTGGGTTTGGCGAGAAAAACGAAGGGGTTGCAGAGTTGCGAGGGATACCGACTAGATGAAAGTGCGGTGAGCACACGACTAATTGACCACGGGCCAGGATTGCGTTAATAAGGATTGGGGTGTGGTCCCCTCTCCTTCTCCTATGCCCGCAGGGTCATACGGTAGCGGGGTGCCTGTAACTTTGTTACAATGTAACTGTGGGGTGGTAAACATTGTTCAAACGTCAGTGAAGTCAGCTGTTCGCCAACCACCGTAGGAGGAAGGGCCAGTTAACGGCCACACGGCGCAGCGATTCCGCGAAACTAAGCGAGGCAGCACCAATCAAGTAACATCACAAATTGCGGCCATTTTGACCAAGAGAGGGGGCTACAGAAACCACCGGTCAAGTGAGTGAGGCACGGCGCAGTAGTGCCGTGGTGAACGACGAGTGTCAGCACCAGGCGGACCATTGGGTAAAACCGTATCAACTATGCATCATCGCGGTAGGAAGCGACCACTCACCGGCCTAAGCTGGAGGCGGCCATCTTACGACTATTAGCCAAGTGAAAAATAGCAATCCCAGTAGTTCGTGGCATGAAACCAATCAACGCGGCAAACCCTAGTATGAAGGCGCGCATTGGCAAAGGCATCTGATTGGAGATGTGCCGTTTCCACCAGCCAATCGACGAATAAGATGCAGAAAGTCTAAATCTAAAGGGAAGACGGCAGCCAAGACAGAAATTTTGACACTTGGTATCTTTGTTCGACGTTGTTCGGAGCTTCCTTGCGGTGTGACCGCGGTAGACCGTGTGGAACGTTATTGTTTATTCGAATAAAGGGTGTGGGTGTGACTCGAGACCCTCGCGACACCGTAAGATTGGGACACGTCCGACTCAGACTCTAAAGTCTGAGAGTCGAAGCGAAAGTCCCTGAAAAAGTCAATAAAAGACGTATAAGTGTGCGTACGCGGAATGGTCGCCGGACGGTGACAGTACGCACGCGGTGCTATTGGGTGGCCAGAAAGGGATTGCTGTCGGTTTGTGCCACTTGCTTGTAATTTATTGTACTCTCTCTCACTTGCGTAACCCCACCCCTATGTCAAGTCTCATTGAGACTAAGCGCGTGAAATTTTCAATGACTTGCCAAATTTGGACGCATTACCGGAACCGGCAAGGCTTGGATAGGGATAACCCTATCTGGCGCCTGTTATATAAATAATCGAGGTTAGTTTGTGAGTCGGAAGAGCGTGACTTACGAACGAGCTAATTCCGGCAATGCCAAGGGCGTAATTATGCAGGTAAGTAATCAAGCCCTTTTTATAATCAGGATTTTCATGCTGCGCCTCCCCTGGCCAGGTCAGATATTTTTTAAATTAGAAAAATTAGTTATAACTTGGCACCCAGCATTGAGGGTTTTCAGAAAGTAACAGACAAGATCGGAGTGGCCAAAAAGAATAGTTCTGTGGCCCCTATCGCCCCGAATTCAGTTGATAGAGAAATCTCGCAGGGCTCGTCAGAACTAGCCCACCTAATCTAAACGCTTATCGCAGCTATCGGTAAGAAAATTCTGGATCAGGTGCGAGCACTGATAGAGAAGGGCCCACGGGAAGTCCAATACGCGTAACGATAAGGGACCCGGAACCGAATGAATTAGACAAAATCGTCTGAGAGTATGTGGGCTCAATTTGCAAAAAAGAGCTCAGAGTAATCTATCTCGAGAAAAAAGGGGGATCATTCTGAGGTTGAATGTGGAAACTGCCGACATAAGGGTCACTTCCAAATTTGAAGTCTTAACAATCGGCGGCGCAATTACTGTAATTGGTGTGGCAAGAAGGATGTGAACACGAAAGAGAGTGAACTTTCCGGGAAATGTTCGGAAAACCAAAAAAGGGAGAATTGCCCCCCTCCCGCCCCCGGGAGGGAAGGCTGCCTACATACTGCAACTAGGCTTGAGTTAGAGGCTCCGTCGAATTAGGCGAACCAGACCCCGGTAACGGGCACGGTAGAAATTGAAGATACCATCGTTCTTGATAGAAGAACGAGGATAAGAAAAAACCGAATCCCTGGAAAGGAAATCAGGCCCTTCTTTACATCTACGATTAGAATTTAAGGAGCCCCAGAGGGAGGACGGAGGGCTTAACCTGCAAGTCTTTATGCCTGCCCGAATTGGTAACACGACTAAAGTGAGGGCTCTAAGAAAGTTATTCACAGTAGTTTATTGAAACCTCCAACTCTAACCTCAAAATTGCCCAAATGCTTAGGTAAGTAATTTAATAGTAAACTCATCTCAATTTTTCCATAAACAATAGTAGATGTGCGTTAAAATTGAATATTACAGATGAAGATGTACTTTTTAAAATAAATTTAGTAGATTAAATTTTCTGTTGAAAATTTAAATTTTGAGTTAAAAATATAAATTCGTCTTTTCGGTTCGTAAAATTATCTTTTTAATTATAAATTTAATCTTTCCTGAGCAACAATATAACCGTGATTTAAGATTAATCTGTTTAGTTTGAGGCTTGAACAGTATAAAAATTCTTTCGCAGACTTCACCTTTTTTTGGTAACCTAATGCTTCAATTTTCTAACCATTTGTTGAATTTTAAAATTAAAAATACTAATTTTCTCCCAAAAAAGATGATTTCTAAAAAATATAATAGTTGATATTTCAACAACATTATATTTTATTTTAAATTAAAGACAATTTCATTCATCAGAAAAACAAACGGATTTTCATCCAAACAGTACGACTTGTAACCAACAAAATTTTCAAGCTTAAAACAAGTGTTTTCTACAAAATAGTTATATTTTAAACTCTAAAATATGAATTTTCAACAAAGCAGTTAATTTACAATGAAACAGTGGAATTTTCAAGCAAAATGATCTATTTTTTACAAAGTAGTACAACTTTTAACTGATTAGTGCAATTTTTTTACCAAAAAAAAGGGTGAATTCTCATCAAGAAAAATACTAGTTTATACTGCAACCCAAAAAAGAATTGCACATTAAAAGCAGTTGAATCATTGAAAAAAACGAATTTTTAATAAAACTGTTGAAGCCTTAACTTAAACAGAGTAATTTTCAACCAAACAGTCATTTTTGCCCCAGAAAGATGAAATCTATCATTTGAAAAGATACTTTTTCGAACCAAATTGACGAATTTTCAACAAAATAGTTTCAATATTGATAAAAAAAAAGATGTTTTCGTCAATAAAATTTTCAACCAAATAATAAAATTTTTAACCAAAAAAATAACTTAAATTGTTTAAATAGTTTTTTAATTTATGTTTTAATTTTAATTATGATGAATTTTAAATCCAAATTTGAAATGGAACAGTTGAATTTGCAAGGAAATAGAAATATTAATCTCATTAATATTTATAATATTTAATGTTAATCTATAATATTAAATTTTAATGCATACTTACTGATTTTATTTAGAAATTAAATTTATTAGCTACTATTAATTACTTATCTAAGCAGTTGTAGCAATTTGAGGTTAGAATAGGAGGTTCTTATAGCTTATAAATAATACTTTGATAATAATAATAAATTTAATTTAAGCAAAATGTTAACATATTGATATGAATTTTATTTAAAAATAAAGAAAAAGAAATTCATTGCGATTTATAACAATCCATTAATGCTTTAATGTATTTTATAATTTTGAGTCAAATGTAACATTTTATTTTGATATTTTTTTAACCTAGGGTCAAATCATCGACGACAGTAACTTGGTGATAGTGAATCCTCCTTTGTTAAAGCTCCTTCGGCTTTAACTCACACATGCTCATCACTTATATCGTACTTCACCCTCGACTTTGTGCCTCAAATTTGATATAATTTCCAATTTTATTTGTACAATTTAATCATTTCCCATACGGTTTACACATCAGCCTTACGTTTTTCTTACTTCTAAATTATATCCGTAGCCTCAGACACTCACGAAAATTCGATTGATGAGGGGTTGGGTGGGGCCGGATAAGGGGGTGATTAGTTTAAACCGAGTCCTAACTAGTTAGTGTTTTATGCTGAAAAGGTCACCACTAATAATCAGCGTTGAGTTAGATGGGAGTTCAAGCGATCCCATCTGTTAACCCTTAGTTGCACGTTGGGAACGTGGGATCCCACCAACTTAACTTCAGATTTTTGCCATTTAATTAATTTTTTACGTATTTAGGTCGGGTTTTTTTGTCCATTAGCTAATTCATAGGTAAAATAATATAAGATATAAATAAACAAATAAACAAACTTATAAAATGTCTTTTTTTGAAAGAAATCAGTTTTGAAGATTCTATTCAACATGATAAACTCAAAACCCCTACTCGGGGGTTTTTGGGGTCGCTGATTACGAATCTGAATTCAGAATTTATAAATATTCAAATTCAAAATGGTCGGTTCAAGAGGGCGGTTACAAAATTTAAAAAAAAAGAGATATGCGAGCTTGAAAATTTATACTCGGGTTTTTGATCTATTCTCGGTATTTTATTTTATGTTAATTCAATTTAATTTTATTTTTATTTTTATTTTATTGTTATTTTATTATTATTTTTGTTTGCCTTGATAACGGTAATGTATGAGTGCCGAAACTTTGGTGATTGTTTTTTATTGTCATTTGATAATGTTGAAAAAAATGACAAAAGAAATAAAAAAAATAAAAGCAAAGGAAGGGGATTTGTTGCTTGCCTTCTCATTTTTCTTTCCTTCTTTTTAATTTTTCAAATGTAAAACGAATTTTGTTCTTCTTTTTTTTGAGGGGAAAGGAG
>JAWWLR010033987.1:0-10391 GCA_035041075.1 Acraspis erinacei | reverse complement strand
AACCAAACTATACACGGGGATGTACTTAAAAGCACTTGTGTTGTGAACCATACAAAACAACGTAATGACTAACCTGATGTAGGATGTTGTAGTGGGAGATAGAGAACAGATTTTTCCTTGGGTTTTGAAAATTGTGACACGTCAAATATTTTTGAACTCTGGGAATTTATTGACAACTTTGTAAAATATTTGTAAAATCTTTGAAAATCATTGTAAAATATGTGAAGTATTTTATAAATATTTGATAATATTTGTGAAATTATTAAAATTGTTTTGTAGGAATTCTCCCGACGTTTCGTGATCATTGTGAAATTAAAAAGGGGATGATGATATTTTTGAGGATGGAGACAGATTTGTGTGAAAGTTGAGTTTAGATTGGTTTGAGATTTGTGACAGGGTGGGAGGATTGGCTTGATCGGGTTAGTAGTAGCAGGGTTAGGTCGAGACCGAGAAAGGCAAGACAGGTACCAGAAGGCGACGGTAAATAGAGGCAGGGAAGCATAGAAGGCGGGAACATTTGAAATTGGATTCATGGACAGTGAAGAGAGTACAATCGAGGAAAACACGGATCTAGAGCAGGAAGTGTTTAGTACACCGTAAGGGGAGACCAAAGAAAGGAAGGCAAGGGGGGAGGATAGAAAAACTTTAGAAAAGGATAGATTAAGAGAAAAAAGCGTGGGTTCGATTGAGGCTTTTATCTAAAGGAAGAGAGGGGAGAGGGGAAGCAGTGAAGAGAAGGACGATTTAGGTTCGAGGTTTAAATATCAGAAAACGGAGGAAACGCAGATGAGACTGAAGATCAGCTGAAAGAGGAAAGACTGAAAGAAATGCGCGAAGTCATGTTAGAAGTAATGGGGATTTATGAAAAAAGCAGGAGAAACGGGGAGAGGATTTAAGGCATAGAGCAATTAATAGAAAAGAAAGAGAGGGGGAAAGAAAGAAAAACATTGTTAATGGATATAAGATTAGAGGGTAAAAAGATGCAGAAAGGAGTGGAAGAAGTACTAAAAAGGATTGAGACTAAGATAGAGATAGATGAAGTGCTAAAGCAATGGGAACATAAGAGGGAAGTGATGGCAAAGAAGAGGATGGTATATGGAAGCTCGGAGAGAATAGAGAGTGATTGGACATAGGTAGAAAGAAGATGCAGTATAGGTTAAGGAAAATAGCGGAAGAGGAAAGAAAAAAGGAAAGAAAACATGGGTTAAGTATGGGAGCATACAGATAGAGGGAGTATGGTGGGATTAGTATGAAGAAAGAGAAGATTTAGTAAGGAATGAGGGGCAGGGACACTAGAAGAGGAAGGAACGGGAGATAGGAAAATAACAAATAGTAGAAAGTAAAAAGAGACGAGAAACGAATGTAGGGAAGAATGGAGGATATGTTATTGGAATATAGCAGGATTGAAGACAAAGGATAGGGAGTTTAGAAGAAATTTAACACAATGGGATGTAGTAATAATGATGGGAATGAGGAATAAATGTATAACAGGCAAATATAGAAAAGAGGAGAGAGAACAAAAAGAAGGATTAATCGTAGAAGAGGTAAGGATGAGGGGAGAGAAGTGGAAGATATTGGGGGTTTATGTGAACGGAGATATGCAGGAAAAAGCAGAGGAGTTAAAAGAAATAATGGAAGAAAATAAAGAAGAGATTAGGCTTATGATAGGTGGGGATTTCAATGCCAGAACAGCAGATAGAGGAGGAAGGGAATGGGGAGAAGAGGGAGAAAGAAAATCAAAAGATAAGTTACTGAATGGGGAGGGACAGAAGTTGTTAAAGAGCTTGGAGGAGTTGGCATGATTGATCTTAAACGGAAATATAGAGGGAGATGAGGAAGGGGAATATACACGGTCAGGAGGAGAAACAGGAGCGGTAATTGATTATGTGATAGTGGATGATGATGTAGGACAGAAGGTCAGGAAACTAGAGGTAGGTGCTTATATTTATTCGGATGACTTTCCCTTAATAGTGACATTAGAGGGAGAAAAAAGTAATAGCAATATGCATGAAAATGGGGCAAAGGCAAAAATGGTAGGAAAAGGCGATTGGTCAAGGCAAGGAAAAAGTACAGTTTAGATAAAAGGTCAGAAATATCAAAATGGGAGAGGAAAATGTGGACAAGGAGATGGAAAAAATGATAGGAGAAATTAAAAGGGGATTAGAGTGCACAAATAAAAATGAAGTTAGTAAAGAGGGCAATAGAAGTGGATGGTATGATGATTGTAAAGAGAAAAAGAAGGATGTCCGGAAGGAATTAAGGAAGTGGAGAAAAGAAAAAGGTAATGGGGCGGAATATAGGAGAAAAAAGAAAGAGTATTCTGAATTGAGTGATCAGAAGAAAGAGGAAGAGAATACAAGGTCTGAGGAAGAAGCGGAGAAGGCTAGGACGGAGCTTTCGGTATAGGCTTAGGTTTTGGATTGTTTAGGTAGGTAAGGTTCAAATTCCAGCGGGTGCAATTTTTCATAGCGTTTAAGCGTTCGATTGTATTTGAAAGTGACCTTATATGTAATCACGCAATTACAAAAATAAATCAAGTGCAGTTATTCATATTATTATTACTATTATATAGTTATGATGATTATAAGAATTTCTGTTTATTTTTCTTACTTTCCTATTCTTAATATTTGTATATTAACTTTTGTGAGATGGCCCAACGTGATAATCAATTGCTTTACTATATACATTTTACCATTTGAAGAAAGAATACGTATCCCGACCAAGAAATAATTTTAAAAAAATCGTAGATCTTCTTTGGGTAAAAAGTTCTTATTTATTAATTTTTCTCTTACCTACTGTCACTTTCTCACAATTAAAAAACGGCATATTATGCGCCTAAGGGCAGAAGGGGAACTTTTTGAACGACGGTATGTTACAATAATTTTAATGGAAATTTATGGTCAACTAACATAAATTGCCCATAATTCTATTTAAAAATGTCTATTAGTTTGTAGAAATTCAAGGAGATTTTCGGTCGTTTATAGGAATTTTACAGGTAAATATGGTAATTTAGCATAAATGACCAAAAATTAAATTTTAAACACTTTTATAAATTTCCTAAAATTTATGAGATTTTTTGGTCATTTATGATAATATTAAAGATAATTTATTATTACTTAAGATAAATTACCTAATTCAAAAGAAAAATGTCTATAAATTTGTGGCAATCTATGGACCTTTTCGGTAACTTATGGGAATTTTAAAGGTGATCATGATAATTTACCATAAATTATCCGCTATTTAATTTAATAATGTCCATAAGTTTGTAGAAATTTACGAAAATTTTCGTTCGTTTATCTTAATTGTACAGGCAAAAGTTCACAACAATCTTAAACTAAATTGTTTGATATAAAAGTCTTGAATCGTTAAAATTTCGAAGAGCTTTTAAATTTGTGAACGTTACAATTTTGATAGATCTTCTTAAAGAACGTTTAATTCGTAAGTGAAATTTTTTAATTATGATGTTTAAATAACAATTGAACACATATTATTTTAAAAAAAAATAGGTACAATAATTTCGGTGCAAAAAGCCACATCCTAATTTAAAACTTAACGTAGATTTTTCTAAAAAAAAATTGAATAAATTTAAAACAACTTCTAGATTTATCAACATTGTGAAGCTTTACAAGGATGTTTAAACTATTTAAAATTAAAATAATTTACCTTATGATTGAAGAATTTTTCTGTTAAAAAAGAAATTAATTTGTCAACTTTCAACGCTTCTAGCTTAAAATTATTTAAAATGATACTATTTAAACAATTAGAATCCTTAATTTAGAGCATTGAAAATGATAACGTGGATTGTTACCATTTTTCTCTGAATCTGTGAACTCATTAATTTATAAAAGTTACAAATTCTAAACATTGCAGTTTCTCTGCATTTTATTTAAAATTGTTCAGTTGAAGAGTGTTAGTACCTTACATTTCTTACTTATAAATTATGGAGCATTGGAATACAACATTTTTGAATTAAGAACTTTTAAACTTCAATTTCAAAAGTTTAAAATTCAAGAGTTCCACCTTAAGTGCTTTAACGTGTAGTTTATTTTTTAGCTTTTGATATCATAATGATCTGATTCGGGATCATGTATGAAGTCAAAACAATATGGCGGATATTCTTACAGTACTTTAACTTATACGCAAGGTTTCTATGGTTTCTGATTGTACAGTGTACTTGAAAAGTTAAAATAATAACAAAATCTGATATTAGAAAATATCACATGTTAAGTGTAGTTGTCACTTGCGTGCGCTTAGATACAATTTTTAGGTTATGTTGTTATGTGACAGACGCGGTGAATTCGCGGCCATTTTTGTTAAGTCAAATGCTCGTTGGAGGAAAATCTTCTGCAAAAAAATTGATCCTTTTTTTTACTGTGTGCTGAAAAGCTTTTAATTTTTGAATTCGAACTTCTTATCGTGCACCGAGAGAAAAGATACTTGCAGATTGAGACCGAAATAGATCTCAAGCTTGGTAGGACTCCCGCCACGCGTCAGAGATTGCCGGATTATAAGGTTACATACTCTTTTATATAATTATAATAATTATTTCGTTTTCAAGATATTCACAAGCGGGCAGAAAATGTCGGTTGTTATGTAAACCTTTTTTTCATGCGCATTAAATGAAAAAAGATCTGAATTGCTGAAAGCTCAAAAGATCTTTACCTCAATTTTAGATATATTATATTATTATATTCACCAATAGAATTCAGGTAAACGGCCAAGGGTAAGAGCAGATCACAGAAAATCCTCATATTTTTTTATTAAAAAATATCCTGATTAATATATTAATTAGAAATTGAATTCACGATATAACTACTGAATACCTTACTATCTTATCAGCTTACACAATCTATACTGTTCTCGTTATCTCTCAGATGAACAGGGTCTGATGTGTTCTTCTGAGATATTTATATTTGATAAGCTAAAGTTATAACGCAAAAAGATTTCGTTACATATTTCTTTTCACTGCTAATTGCTTTTGTAATATTTGTGTTTTCAGGGAAAGTTGTTTTTGAATTGGTAATTTATATAGTTTTTATTATAAAGGATCATTTAAATCATCGGAAAACTAGTATGCATGCTATCTTGAAACAAAATTAGCTTTCGCTAACTTCCATTTCAAATAAATATGAAAAAGACTTCCAAACATTTCATTTATGAATAAAATAGCATGATAGGGATGCTACCCAATGGAACAGTGGGTGAGGATCACTATGCCAGTAACAAAGAAGAATATTATTGACTTTGCGATAAGTACGCCTTGCACGTTATAGGTAAATTCTCAAAACTGTGGTAAGGACGAAATTCACCAAGATCCCCAAAAAATCGTCGAAGACGGACGGATTCGGAATACTACCTTCGAAATAAACACGGGTGTGGAACAATAGGCTTTACAGATTGAGTGAAGGCCTCACAAAGCTCCCCGCCAACATTACAACTAACTAACTAAGAATCCAGTATAAAAATAATTTCTTGATTGTGAATTCTCTTTCTTTAAAGCTCCTTGGGCTTTAACAAACACATTCTCCTCCCGTACCTCGTGCTTTACACTGGAGTTTGTCCCTGAAATTGTATATCATTTCTACAAAACATATATTATTACAATTCATAACATGTGTTTGTATTAAAACAGACGTAGTTTCATTGTATAATTTTAAAAGAATTCGTGTTCTTTAAAAAATACTTCTGTTATTAAAGATTTTACCGAAACTTCTGTCGTTTTTTTATTATATGAATTTGGTCATGTCCAATGTAATTTTTACGATTTAAAAGTTAAACATACAGTCTACCAGGCACGTTTATCGTCTCCTAACTTCTAAATTATATCCCTAACCGTACTGATACAGACTTTCTCAATTGAATCTTCTATCGCATCGTGTTCCCCATCACAATTGTGGTTCCCTATTGCTTCACCTCCTAATCATTCACTAAAAGAGTCTCTCAAATCGTCTAGGTGTTAGAGTCTAGTTACAGCAACCGTCCCATGAAACTTCGATTAAGGACGGGTGGAGGGGGGCGAATATTTTCAAAAGAGAGGCATAGCTGGTTGGTGTTTAATGTTGAGAAAGTCACCAACCTACAGCAGCGCTGTGTCAGAAATACTGTGAAAACTTTGATTAAAAAAATATAATTTTTGATTTTCCATTATTTTTTTATGCTATCAAAATTTGAATATTTGATTTTAGAAGAAATTTCCAAATGTTGTTTGGATAATCTTGCAGGGCATTGAAAAAGCAACTTTTTTCTTCTATTAACTTTTTTCATATCGTGCGTTATTTTGCTTAAAATATTCATTTTCTTGGATTTTTTGGAATTTTGTAAATTCTATAACTTAGTCATTTTTAGTTTTATGAAGAAAGTCATCAGGATAAATTGTTCATATTTTTGAATACTATGAAGATCCATACAGAGAATTTTTAATTTAATAAAAGTGGTCTCAAAAGTATTAAAAATCCGCTCACTTTTCAATTTTTGTTCAAATGGCTGGCTAAAGAACTTGAACTTTAGTTTACGATGTTAAATGAGTATACTAAAGGACAATCTAATAGATTAATTTTTTCAAAAGTTATTGTGGTCTTTTACGGACAGATATACGGACAGACAAAGAGACAGCCGCATAGAAATACATACAGACAAACACATTCGTAAAAACCCGTTTTTCGGATTCAGGGGGTCTAAAACGTGGACATTTGACAAAATGGGGGGATGGGGGGTCCAATTTGACACAAATCTAATACCTTCACTGATTAGAATCTAAAAATGAATTAATTTGTCATGAATATTTTTTGATAGTACTGTTTTTTTCTTAATAGTACAAAAATAGCATTGAAAACTTAACAAAATTAAATTTTTGTCTAGCCATCTTTTTTCCGTATTTTGCATAGTTCGATCGAAAAATGTCGAATTTAATTCTACTTCAATGAATATCTTATCTACAAAAACGTAAATGTTTCTTATTTTATATTATTTAAATATTAAAAAAGAATATATTGTACGTTCGGTATAGTATAACTTGTAGAATTCTGTAACATGAGTTCTGTTCCGAGCTAAAGGAGAGTGAACCAGCGAGTCGTAATATACCGACAGACGATAACAGTTCGTTTCCGTGCTAAAATGCCACAAGTTGCTGAGTTAGATACCTCACTAGCCGAAATTAATAGGATACGCGGTAGAAAAATTATATTATCGACTGATGATACGCTAAAATCTCCATTACCGACTGAATGCAATGTAGAAAGTTGCCCATCCATTAGCCAATAAATTGGGTTAAAGTACAAATCTATAGTGTCTACAATTAGCAGTGTAGTACTCTACATCTCCACCTGATGAATTAGGAATATATATAACCTTCAGCCAGCTAAAAAGAAATCTAGATTATCTATTTTTGACGAGCTGACAATTGCCCCCACTCTACGACTAATTAGCATATATAAGGCGCCGCCTCTCTGAAGAGCTCAGTTCTATACATTTACTCATAAACGCAAATAAAACGCTTTAATTCAGAGATTGACTTCGCGCTTACATAAAAAAGCGAGGGAACATAATCAAAACAAGCATCTCAGAAAGAAACAATGAATGGGATGACCTTTTTTTGGAAGAGAAGCTAACATCCGATCATCGGCAGCGTTTTCGCCAATGGTGACCTACCCGGAACTAGTGAGAAAGTGAAAAAAGGAACACGAAGAGCTAGAGAAGGAATAGAAATAGAAACAGAAAAACGAAGAAATGTCGCGACGAAAATATCACTAACAAACACCCTATATACAAACCAGGAGACACAGTCAAAATTATAAACAATACTAAATCTAACAAAAGAGACTCCTCTTGGAAAAGCCCTTTTGAACTAATTGCCTACTTAGATAATAATATTTTATGAATAGGAAATAAGAACAAAATTATTCGAACTAATTTAAATCGGACAATACGCTAATACACAGATGATAATGACACCATTCTGGTCCTTCCTGCTGACCCTAGCACCAATCATCAGTGCTAACTACACCCTCGAAAAAATTCAAGGAAACGTCTACATCGAGGAAATCTCTAAAGTACACTTGTTTTATAAAAAGGGGAAAATGGTTACAGCTATGAACATGACATCCACGGAGAACCAAATTAAAGTTATTGATACTACTATTACTATGGCAGAACTGGCAATCTGAAGTCCAATTGGTTCGAAGACGCTACAATAGACTAACTAGCGAATCTGACATGAAACAAATTGACACGGAACTCGAAAGAATTTATAGAGACAACAAAAACACAGCTAGCATCCTTAAGATCACATAAGAATATTCAAATTAATATTAGACTCCTCGACAACGGACCATTAAGGGATGACTGCCAAGGAAAATGCCGAAAGTCAGTTTGTAGGAAACACCACTTGCGGACTGAACGCTGCAAGAAAGGAAAGTTTACGGCGACTCCAAGTTAGTGTTAGCAGTAATACTATCAGATAAAACAAACGAGAATATTGAAACAGAGTTCCACGTCATAAACGAGGAAAGCATGGGACAGTACATCCTAAAATTTTAACAAATAAGATACTAAAAGAAACCATTACAGAATGCGAGAAAACTCAGCGTACGCACTATCATTCTGACAATAAAGAAGATACCTACCAGCATTCTGGAAAAGAATAGTCCCTATCCCGATACAAATAAATAAAGTCCTCCTAACAATAGTCCCCGACTATGGTATGATGGATACGGAATCTTGCGAACCCAGATTATTTAAAAGACATTCGGAAAACAAATGTAATCAGTCTCCTTAACTGCCAAACATGAAAACTTTCATACCTATAATAAATATTTATATTTTGATACCCTCCAAACCATTAGACTTAGACACACGCTGCGAAGAAATAGTTAAAAGAAAAAACATTTCCGAATCCAAAAATTTACATGATTTGGATGCAATATTTACAACAGGTAAGATACCATATAATTAGAAAAATCACTTTAAACTCATGTAAAGCCATGGCTAAATGTAACATACGACATAAATTTTCAACAAGGAGACATTGAGAATCTAGAAGAACAATTAGTACAACTTTCGAAACAAATATCACACGAAGAACTTAAACAAGCTAGAATTAGCCTAGCTGACACCGAACATATCTTAGAGACTTTTGCCACCCACATAAGTCTCAGCACTTGGAAAAAGTGGTTTAGAATGGTTAAAATATATAGGTGACACCGCTTTAGCAATACGAACTCTGTATACTTTAGGTCAATTAGTTATCTTTGATTGCATGAAGTGATGCTTCCCAAAAATAATCAAATTGTTCAGTTATAGAAGTAAAGCAGTCCATCAATCCCATGTTGTAACGTACCAAACCCAACCAAATCCCAAATAATTTTCAAACTACGTAACCGGTAGCACAGTACAAAAAACGAAAACTTTAAAGAGAAAAAAAGTTAGAGAATAAGTTCAATCTACAAGGGGGGTATTTGTAGCTGACATGTCCGCCACTCCACGACGAGATCAACATTTTCAGGCAGAAAATCAGGGAGAGAAGTATTAGCTTCAGCTAATTTGTCCATCTTAAGAAAAACTTTTTGGTGGATTTTTGATCTTCTATTTCTCATGTTGACATTATCAGCTATCTGCAACGGTAACCTTACTGAAACGAGCGGTATGTTCTCTGGAGGATTTTGCTTTTCTTCTTGATAAAGAGCTTCATATCCCCCTTTCCGTAAAAAGCCAACAGGGAAGGATGTTCCTCCTGAGTTGGTCCGACCATTTAAAACGAACGTTCTTGCGTTTTCCGGGGACATTGCCTGTTCGTACCCTCGGTTCGGTCCTATTGCCACTCCCAACTGAACCATGGCGTCCATCCGACAGAGACCTTTGTGGGTCCCACTGCCTAATACTGGTGACGTAACCGCATAATTCGCTGCATTAGAGATTTAGTTATTATTATTATTTAACCACATGTATTTTACTATATAATTTTGCTAGTTCTTACGTCTATGACCTTTTAGAAGGGTAATCTTGGTGATTTTAGAAAAACTGGAACAGTTCTGTAACGTGTGCTAAAAATGTGCGTGCTAAAATTCTACAAGTTAGACAAGTAGATATTTTACTAACCGACACACAGTGGGCTAAAATGACCAAAAGCTGTTTAAAATACGATTCCGGCTACTATTTTTAACCAACTAAATTTTTTTTCAAATTCAAGATACCTAAATTCGGTGGCTCTTTGGCCCCATCAGATCAGGATATTTTTCTAAACTCAAAAAACACGAAAAATATCTAAAATAGCCCTTTTTGTTCGTAGAAAATGTAACCCGACCACGTTTTTGCAGATTTTCCGGTTCACTGGGTTTCGGTGTAATGCTGATTAATCCCAGTTCAGAGCCTTTGTTCTCCTAACCCTAAAACTGTCA
>JAWWLR010033924.1:0-10394 GCA_035041075.1 Acraspis erinacei | reverse complement strand
TTCAGTAATTAGTTCGACAGGATGATCGGCTAGCTGTCAAATGACTATGATAAACTTCTACGTCTCTCGTTCGCTTTCAAGTTTCGTTCGCTTTCGTTCGCTTTCAAGTTGTGTAAGGACAACTAGAAGATTTTAAGGAAGGCACTACTAATACGAATAAGTAACTTGCAGAATTGATCCAATTGGCAGTCAACAAAGGTGAAGGTGACATCCAGAAAGTTGAAGAGAGGCGGCAGGATCTGGAAGAAAAAATACAGAATATATCCCTGAGTCCAGTTGGAAATTTTGAAACAGCAAATCTAAAAATTACACCAAAAACGCCAATTTTTGGTGAAGGAAGCTCCCCAATGAAATTCTTGGTGGATTTTGGAAGGTTCTGTGAACAATTTAAACGAAGTTATTGGAGAGAGACCTAATATTCATTCTTTCATGGCAGCATATGCGATTAAATTATTCCGGCAAGCAAGAGATCTTACTGCTAATCCTACCAATGGAGAAATCACGTTGAAACTCGCCAGACATTTCAGCGAGGACGTTCGAACAGCTATTGTGGGCAGATAAATCATCAGCCTAGAGAGCTTATCAGAGACATTCCATCAGGAAAAATTGGTCTCTTTGGAAAAAAGCCCAACTCTTCCCATAGTTGGAATCGCTATCGTAAGGGCTACAGGGGCAAGACAGGTAATACTACGAAAACGAATCTTCAGAAACTTTAAGATAGGTAACATTAAATTTCAAGGTGTATTGCTGATTGTACCACAATTAATTAAAAAATGCATCCTCGGTGTAGTTTTTTTAAAACCACTCGGTGGTATTCTAAACTTAACGGAGGACACAGGAAGAATATCTTGTTATCAGCATAAATTAAAAATTAAAAATAAAAGTTCACTACGTTCATGGTGATATCCAACGCCTCTGCACTACGAAAAACAGGTAGAGGAACAAATTAAAGCGATGACTGATTGGGGAATCACAACAAGATCAAAAAGCCCTCATAGTAATGCCTTAGTAGCCTTGATATGAATATTATTTTCTGGTAGATTCCTCTACATCCCGAATCGAGGAAATATACAGCATTTCTATATAAAGGAAAATGCTACGAACACTTTGTTACCCCCTTTGGTTTGAAGACGAGTACTGTAGCTCTAATTTGAGGTTTAGCCCACGTGTTACAAGATTTAAACGAATTCATTATCTCCTATGTCGATGACTTGCTCGTGGCTTCTGAATCCAAGGAAGGTCATTTATATCACCTAGAGTTAATCCTAAAAATATTTAAAGAACATAATGCTGAAAACGGAACAAAATGGAAATGGGAAGAGAAAGACCAGATAGCGTTTGAGAGAATAAAAAATGATTCAATTCACAAATTATGCTTTACTTCCCAGATCCAGCATAAGCATTTTATCTGCAAAACAATGCAAGCAATTACGCTTTGGGAGCTGTACTTTACCAGCGTGACCATAACAGCGAGGTAAAAATCGTTGCCTGTGGAAACCGTACCTTAAAAGGTGCTGAAATAGCATACTATACGACGGAAACGGAACTGTTGGCCCTGGTATGGTCACTACAAATGTATCGTTGTTGCCTATGGGGTGCTCGTATAATCCATGAGACAAGCCACATGGCCCTTACGTTTCTCCAGTCCTGAAAATAATTGAGGGGTCGTTTAACAATATGGATTATGGCAATCCAGGACTATGCGATAAAATCCGAATACTCTCCCGGGAAGGAAAATGTCATTGCGGTTGCTCTCAATCGACAAACAACCAGCGACAAACAACTATTGGAAACTACAGAAAAGAGAATAGCAATGCATCCCTTGGCCTTAAGGAAGATACCAGGTGCTGTAAAACCATAGAAAATATCACCAACAACGATAAATACTGGTACAATTAGGAAGTTTTATTCCAGAGATGCAATTTTCAGTGGAAAATTTGCCTACCTACAAATTTAGTCAACGAATTAATTCTTGGATGCCACACAGCATATGGGAATATAGGTACACGAAAATTCCAAGCAATGATAAGTGAAGACTTCCATTTTCCAAACTTATATAAAATTACTAGGAAGACATTAAGATGCTGCGACGTCTGTCAGAAACACAAAATTGCAACCCATAGTGGTTTCGCTCTCTCGCAACCTATAATAACAACTGAATCACTGGAGGCCATATTTATTGATTTCTATGTCCCACTACTAAGCTCAAAATTTGGATTTAAATATATGCACGCAGTACTAGATGGCTTTACCAAGTATGTCAAGCTGTACGCTCTAAAAAGGCAAACTACACAGGTAGCCATTTTGAAACTATTTGAGAATTTTATCCCTCAAATAGGGAAACCGAAAAGAATTATTACGGACCACGGAACCCAATTCACGAACAAAACTTGGGCAGATAGATTAAAAAAGGAAAAAAATAGAGCACACGTTAACCACTATTAGGCATCCTCGAGAAAACATGGTCGAACGTGTAAATAGAGAACTTTCAAAAAAATTTCGTATTTTACTTCAAGAACAAAAACACTCTGAATGGTGCAACAGGCTAAACATCATCAAAAGCATCATTAACGAGATGCACCATGAAGCAACGGGATTCACGCCAATGGAATTAATGTTGAAAAAGAAGCCATCTCGCTTCTGGGGTAATTGGATTGCGCGATCTGGGTAAAATAAGGAAGTGACTCACAAAGAAAAATTGATCGGGGCAAGAAATTCGATTTTGAAGAAAGGATTGGATAGAGCCAAGAAATACAATTCACTAAAATAATTAACTGCAGATCAGGAAAACGATATGGTATTGATAAAAGCCTACAACTTGTCAGATACATTTTTAAAACGCACTGCAAAATTCATGGCAGTTTTTGAGGGTCCTTACGTTGTAAGAAGGGTTGTTGAAAAGGAAACCTACGTAATAGTTAATCCAAAAGGTGCTATGGAAAGGGAAATGTTTCACTCAAACGAGATGAGATGATCGACAACAAACATTTCCCAAAAAGACCTCTAAGCCTCCGGTATTCCTTAAAAAAATTTCTGAATCGCTAAAAGGCCTTCTTTGTTCGGCTGCTTTTGAGATATCCCAGCTTTCTTAGCTGCCCCCTGATTTAAAATCAGCTATGTTTTGCAATTTAGTATCTGTTTTAAATATTATATCCTAATCCGCATTATTGTCCATGTTCCGAATGCCGTAAGTCTTATTAGAAACCGTATTCTGTTATTTTTTGAAAACCTGCTCATACTTTCCTCATCATATAGTAATTAACGATACTACTTCTCCGCTCAGGTTTCGTTAAAATCTCACTGATACTAGACCTTTCCATTACGGTATATTCATCATTACCAGAATAAAGTTTATCAATCAAAGTGAGCCACTGACAGCGTAGCATCACTATCCTTAATAAACGCATACGGATCCGATAATCACGTCTTTCTATTACAGAAAAATGTACGCATCCACGCAAACAATATCGAATCACAAACTTAACAAGGTTGATGCAAGCAACCGAAGCCGGACCAAGCAAACCGAGCACAATAAGAACACGAATCAAACACCATACGATTATTGTTAGCAGACATGAACCCATTACGAAGAAGCGTAAGCACCCTCGCCGGAAAAGCAAGCAATACAAATGCGCCATGGAAGAAACTATAGATGATCCCAGACTACCCATGATACCTTAGAATCCCGTCGAGAAATGAAATAACAAACAATCTCTGAAATATCCAGCACTCCCAATCTAAACTAAAGAGACAAGATCTATAAACAATCTGGTAAAGATCGTCTCTTCAGAAGAAGTTTGAAGCCATCTTTGGTGTGGATTCTTAGGAAGATGATTTGAAATACATGGTGCTCCATATCACTACAAAAGAGCGTGACGAGTTAGAGCACGATATTGTTGAAAATACAAACCATAAAGTTTCAAGAAGCTTCCTAAGCAGGAATCTTCTCGAGAAGGGGGCAGATGAAATGAATAACTTTATCGGCGCATGAGCTCAGGCAACCCAAAGGCGCGAGGAACGCTCCTCACCTGCCAACCCATGTGGCAGGCCAAAAACTATTTGTGTAGTTGCGCGAAAGACCACCTGGAGGCGTCAAGTTCTCTCTCCCATAGTCTACCACGTCTAAACCGCCTATAAGAAGGCAAGCGAAACGCAGAACGGCGCCAGTTGGTTGGACAACGGGAAACCGTCGGTCACAGTCCGACGGCCTCATCCGAGCATCCGCTCTGACAGAAACTGGAGGCTTTTTTATCATCTCGGTACGCTATTCCAGGCTCTACAATATATCATTTTAACCTTTGATTTCTTGGATACGCCTGCTGAAGCCTCAAAGCAATTTTTATCTTGTTTTCAGTTTATTGTCCAGTACGCTGTTACAGGCTCCGAATATGTGATTATCTGTTTTATTTCGGATACGCTGCATAGGCTCCGAACATTGGTTTACTTGTTTATTTGTTTATTTCGAGTACACAGCAGAGGCTCCGAAAATTTTATTATTTCTTTACTTCGGGAACGCTGCACTGGCTGCGAAACATTATTACTTTATCTCTTGGGTACGCTTTCTAGGCTCCAATACCCTTTTCCTTTACTTTTTTCAGAATCTCTCGGGCTAGGCATATTTGCGCTCTGTACTCCTTCGATATTTCGAGACAAGACACAAACTCTCTATTAAATGATGAAAAATTAATCTGTGAGACAGAATGCCATAGTGATCAAAATGAGTTTAAATTTAAATCCCAGAAGTATTACTAGATTATTAAACTGCAAAGACTGAGTGTACTAATAAATATATTGACTGATGTACTATTAGTCCGATGATAGCGACGTTGTATAATACCGATCTAATAAATAAGATTGTTATTTAAATACAGACTGATTTCAGTCATTCTTCTCCTTTCTGGGTCTTATTTATACACTAGTATCCTAGGGCTAGGTTACATAAGAAACTACATCAGAAAAAACGATCTCTCTCAGTCTTTATTGTCCTTCGGGAGAGGTTGAGAAAGAGAGTTCGTAAAGTCACTCTCCCATATCTTGTATCGTTTCAATCTCCCGATCGTAAATATGCATTCAGTGCCTTTAAAACCATCAGGGTCTAATTTACTGTGACTAACTGTGTTTTTATTACTCATCAGATAGTGAGCCCGCATGCGGCGCTCGGCCGCCTTACAGGTTATCCTGCATAAAAGCAGAGCTTTTCATTAGCATCCAGGCAATGAATACCGAAAACAGATGGCTTCTTAATAACAATCAAGAAGCGGAACACCCGTGAGAGTCCTCTGCTCGATTCCTGGCAAGTTCCTACAGACAAAATTTCCATATTCCTATAGCCATACCGCAGAATCTGACAGATATTATTATTGTGGGAAGTATTTTCACTCCTTCTAGTGGTGTATAATTTAGCAAGTAGCATCACTCCGGTTAGAGGATCTAACCTTCCAATTTTGTACAGCTTGAGAGTTTTCTGGCCTTTAGCTTCTTTTGATTTACATTGAAATTTGCGCTGAATAAAACTGGATGGGGCATTGATGAATGGAAGCCTAGTAACTGGAGCCACGCACCTGGTAGGAGGATGAGACTCTGGAATGGTAGACTTGCTTGAAGAAGAAGGCCTGCTAGAATGAAACCCACGAGGCGGAGACCTAGACCTGAACCTGGTGTTGTCAGTGGAATTAGCAGTTCCGGTAGGAGAAACACCAGGAATATAAGCGCCATCACATGAACCCTCGGACTGTGAAATTAACTCTGTAAAAAGAAGCAGGGAATTTCATTTTCCCGAAGTTTATCGATTGACGTTTATTTAACGTTTTTTGGCAACTTCGAACTTGCAGATCAATTATTTATAAACAAATTACCAGCAAAATGGAAATTTATTTTATATATATTAGGTATGAATAACTTAATTATATATTAAATTATTGAAATATTAAAAGAAGATATATTAGGTATCAAAAACGTCTGTGTAGGATATACTAGTACTAACAAAAATTGGAATTGATGTTAGTGATAATGATATTGATCAATCTTCAGATAATTATACGGTGGATTAAATTAATATAAAAAAGGGACTACTACTAACATTTTGAAATTTGTTTGCTCGAACAAAAATGTATCCATCATTATTTTATTTAGGACTTTTTTTACATGAAATTAAAACATAAGATATAATGGGGCGATAAAAACACAATTTGTCCAAAACACCATTTCTTGATGTGCATGCCCCAGTTGCTCGATTGATATAGACCCATTTGCCGAGGTTCTGGAGCGAATTGAAAAATTAACTAAGAAATTCTAATGAAAGAGAAATTTACTTAATTAATGTGTAACATTTTAGAACATACTTGGATTATCTCCGTCTAATACCAAAAAGACGTTATTTCCCCAATACTGTTTGGACCCAACTTGCTGATCAATCTGTCTAGGAATAACTCTAAGTTAAATAACATGAAATATTGCAGTTTACAATAATTTCGATTTCAAATATTTTATGTTAGGTTTATTTCTCAGCTTATTCAATTATGAAATCATCCAGGTTGAAATGCCTAAAATTTTTGAATACTATGAATATTCGCACAGAGAATTTTCGAATTTGAAAAAAGTGGTATTATTAAAAGATTGTCTGTGAAAGAAAACCATTTAAATCATTATCATTGAAATAATTTTCGAAATTTGTCCAGGAGCCCCTTATATTTAACCAAAATTCAAGGTCAAAATTTTCATGAAAGGAACTTGTTATTGGTATACACAACATTTCAGGAGCAATAGGTAATCTATGACGGAATAAACGTATTTGCAATTGGCGCAATACAAATGAATGAAGAAAAAATATTTTAAAATTCTTGAAACCTCCGAATAGGTCGTAACATTTCTATTCTTCTCGAAGAACTTACAAATTATATTTAATAATTATCAGGACATTCCAAAGAATCAGTGAATCAGGACAGAGACAAAATCAGGACACGTCCTGATAACTTAAGCCTTCTGGTCACAGTATATCAACAGAATCCATAAGATTTCAGAAAATTTTACTGAATTTTGAAGATTTTAAGGGATTTTAATAAATTTCAGCGGTTTTCGAGAGATTTTGAAGGATTCCGTAGAATTGAAAATATCGAAGTGTTTAACGTTTTTTTTATAGTATTTAAGAGGATTTCATTTGAGAATTTTAACTAGGATAGAGAAAATTTTCCTCACATTGCAGCATTTAAATTTTTTTTGGAACAGTTCGAAGTGTCCAAAAATATATTTGGAAGTACTGAAGAAAACTAAAAAATTATTTAAAGTTTGAAAATAATTTAAAATATTCCAAAGAAAATTTTTAATTTGTTTAGAATTAAAAATTAAGTTTGCCAGCTTTTTGAGATATTTTATAGGTTTGCCGACAATGGAAAACTTTTGCTAACATTTCTGCAGAAGACCTATTTTGAACAGAGCAAACGGTTAGCTAACCAGAGGTTAAAAATTCATAGTGGAACGCGCGACAAGTCAATCATAATTAAAACGTCGAATAAAGAATAATAATGATTAACTAGTCATGGATTTAATCACAGTTGGTGGAACTGGCCCTAAATAATGCAAATGTTACTAAAAGAAAGATCAATTTTAAATGCTCAAGATAAAAATAACTTATTGCTTTGTTCGTGATTCAACAATAGCCTAAAATAATTTTATAAAAAATTGAAAAGGAACTTTTTATTTCCAATATGATTTTATTATGATTTCTCGTTACAATTTACTTGTAAGAAGTTAAAGCGGATTTGGATAGGAAGTAATATTATATTTTAGTTTCGTAGTTTGTTTTCTTAATTTTGTTGCTCCTTCTTCACATAAAATGATGACAAGATTAGGCGCTTAGGACCTACTGGAGTGTCTCTGATCTCTTCTCTGCTCAATACAGTAACTGTGCCACTTCTCGAACTGATTTTCGCCCGTTTTCTATCACGATTATACAATCCAATCAAAACATTAGTACTCTTCAATATTGCAAAGACTTCACCATCGGATGTTGATAACACAATTTGTTCATTTGTTGGTACAGGATCTCGACAGGAATTGATGTTTAATGGTGCATCAACAGGAAAAGCGTATCTCCGAAGTTCGAACACACAGTTTCGATTTGTTTTCGAAATAAGCCGAATAAATGGAAGATTTTCAAGTCCACATCCACCTTTGTGAACGAAAGGAAGCCTAGTAGCTGGAGTCATGCACCTGGTAGAAGGATAAGGCTCTGAAATCGAAGATCTGCTTCCAGAAGATGGCCTAGTAGGACCAAACCCACCAGGAGGCGACCTGGACCTGAACCTGGTTTTGTCACTGGAATTAGAAGTTCCGGTAAGAGAAGCACTAGGAATATTTGCGCCATCACTTGAACCCGCGGACTGTGAACTTAACTCTGTAACAAGAAAAAGGAGATTTCATTTTCCCAAAGTTTATTAATTGACTTTTATTTAACATTTTTTGGCAATTTTGTAATGTATATTGATTAGTCTTCAGATAATGATACGGTAGACTAAATGAATATAAACATGGACGCAGTTCAAAACAAATGATATACCTATGCCTGAAAAAAATTTATCCAAAATTATTTTCTTTATGGAATTTTGTACATAAAATTAAAACTTAAGATAAAAGTCATTTTCCTTACTTAGAAGATTGGTTTCGGTTATTTGATTGAATGTTTGATATGTTACTCGTCACGGCGTCCTGAACAAATGTTTCAATCGGCACAAAGACGAAAACTCAAAGGGTTCAAAGATAAGGCCAACCGAAGTCAGTGCGATGGGGATATCGGCTCTACACGTGAACGAGGCAATTGACTCTTATCGGAAACGTACCCCCAATATAAAATAAATGAAAGAATTAAAACAAAATGGTCATTGCCGCTTGCATTAGCATTACCCAAAGATTCCCACGCGGAGGTTGCAAAGTCGGACTTAAACTCCTTTGTTATCGTCAGTTTGTCAGTCGCTATAGTTATAAAGTTCTTCAGAATGCTAATGTCTATTCTTCACCATCGACTATCAATTCGACAACGTCTGCGCCATTATCATAATTGATTAAATTCCTATTGCCGGCATCCTAAATGTATTGAAGGATGCATATCGAAGGATATATATCGAAGAATCTAAAACAAGAAAAAACATAATATTGAAGAAATTTATAACTATAACGACTGACAGATTAACGATGACAAAGGAGTTTAAGTACGACTTTGCAACCTCCGCGTGGGAATCTTTAGGTAATGCTAATGCAAGCGGCAACGACCATTCTTTTTTATTTCTTTTATTCACCTTATATTGGGGATACGTTTCCAATAAGAGTCAATGGCCTAGTTTACGAGTAGAGCCGATACCCCCATCGCACTGACTTCTGCAGGCCTTATCTTGGAAACCTTTAATTTTTGGGCTTTGAGCCCATAAGGGCATTTTTAAGGACGCCGAGACGTGTGACATATCAATAATTCAGTCAAATAACCGAAAGCACTCTTCCGAGTAAGTAAGAGGACCGATTGAACTTGTAGAGCCGATATCCCCATTATACTGACTTCAGCGGGCCTTATCTTGGGACCCTTTGTTTTTAGGCTTTGTGCCGATTGAGATATTTGCTCAGAATGAAGAGAAACGTAACATATAAAAAATTCAGCCAAATTAACGGAAACCACTTTTCCCACAGGCGTGCTACGGGGTCATTTACTTAGATAATGGATAATATTTTTGAACAAACTTTGATTGATTATCAACGTCTAATACCAAAACACGTTTATTCCGCCACTCTATTTTGGACACAGCTTGCTGATCAATCTCTGTGGAATCACTCTAAGCTAAATAACATGAAATATTGCTATTTAGAATAAGTTCGATTTCAAATCTTTTACGTCAGGTATATTTTTCAGCTTATTCAACCATGGAATCATGCATCTTGCAATGTATAATTCCAAAATCTTTTACTTTTTTAATTGTTACTTGAAGAAATTCCAATTTTTGTTCTTTTAATTAAAATTTTAAAATATTTTTACATGAAGTGCTTAAAATGAAACCGGGGAACAACTTGAAAATGACCAGAATTATTTTTCTTTGTTTAAAAAGGCCACGCTGATTAGATTTTAAAGATGATTTAAAAGTTTCTAGCAGTTGTAGGTTTTAGGGCAGATCTACAATTTTAAAACAATATAAGGTTTTGTCAAATTTTTTGCCTGGAAATTGGTAATAGCTATTTCAAATAAAAGTAAATAAATTCCTAAGAATATTTGAAATTTCAAAAAAATTGATATGCTCTGTTAGCGCTTTCCCCCAAAATATGTATTTTTATTTTAAAAAACTATTCACCGCGTGAGCACATGAACACTGCTCGCTGGGCGCACTGTGTTCGGTGAAATTTTAAGCAAGTCCATGACG
>JAWWLR010033849.1:0-10397 GCA_035041075.1 Acraspis erinacei | reverse complement strand
GTAAGTGCCATTAAAGTCCAACCCTCCCTATCTCCCGTGCGACCCCAACCTATCCCACCCTCTCCCAAACCCTACTCTCCCTTCCTCATTGCTCTCCTTTACCTCGTCTAGTTCTCCTGACTTGATCTACTTTCGCACTCCCTTCGCTGTCCCTATCCAAACCCCTTAAATTACCTTCCCCTCCTTCGCCCCATCCTAACCAGCCCTTTCCCTAGTATTCCCTCTATTCTCGATTCTCATTCCCCCACTACCCCATCCTTCATTTTTTCAGGCTACCCCTACTGTCCCTGACTTCTCCTCCTTAAACTTCCTTCAATACTTGTTTTTAAGACTTTTTTTCGTATTTTGCTTCGTTTGGTTCAAAATTTTAATGTTGTGAGAATTCAAGGATTTCAGGTAATTTAGAGAAATCAAAGATTTAAGAAAATTCAAGGAATTGAGAGAGTTTGAGGAACTTAAATAATACAAGAAATTACAAATATTCAAGGATTTCAGAGAATAAAGAGGATTCAAAGATTTTAAAAATTTAAGGAATTCTGAACTTTTAAAGTATTCAGAGAATTTGAGGAAGTCAAAGAATTCGAGTGAATTAGAATATTATAAGAATTCAAAGAATTTAACAAAGTAAATGGCAGCGTGCCCAGAGGCAGACCGCGGAAAAAATGGTTTGAATGTGTGAATGAGAACCTAGTTAGAAGAGACATAAGAAGCCATAGAAACACGAGATCTTACATGAAAAAATGCATGGACGTGAAATAAGCTAGAGAAGTATGCCATTACAGAAAAGTATGGCAGAAAAAAATTAATAAAAAGAGTGCCAGTAGAGTGAATGACACCTGAAACACGAGAATTGTAAATCAGTCTAAAAATTCTATAACCCCTTCCTCAGACTACTCCCTTCCCCACCGAGTAAGTCACGCCTACTCCGATAGGGAAACGGCTTAATGGTGTAATAATAATAATCATCATAATAATAATGAGTTGATAATATAATTATTAATTAATTATATATACTAATTAATAATAATAATAACATAATAAATAATAATAAAAAGTAATAAATAATAAATTAATTATATATTCATTAATAATAATAAGGAATTCAGATATTTTAAGAAATTCAGGGAATTTCAGGGAATCTGTAGGATTGAAAGATTTCTGAAAATTCCAAGATTTTGGAAAATTTAGGGAATTTAGAGAATTTGAGGTAATCCGAGAATTTAAGGAATTCTAGGATTTTAAAAAATTCAGAAAATTTAGTGAACTCAGAAAATTTATATAATTCAGATAATTTTAGGAATTCACATAATTTTAGAAATTTAAAGACATCAGGGACTGAAAATATTCGAGGTTTTCAGGGAATCTAGAGAATTCAAAGATTTCAGAAAATTCAAAGATTTGAAAAAATGCAAGTAATTTAGAGAATTTAAGAAATTTAAAGAACTTAAGAAATTCTGGAAATTTGATCAATTCAGATAATTTGAAGAAATGAGCAATTTTAAAGAATTTAGAGTTTAGAGAATTTAAGAAATTCAAGGAATTCAGAAAATTCAGAATATTTAAAGAATTCAGAAAAATTTAAGAAATTTAAAGAAATCAAAAATTCAAACAATTCGAAATATTTAGGGATTGCACGGAATCTAGAGGATTCGAAGATTTCATAAAATTCCTAGATTTGAGAAAATTCAACGAATTTCGAGAATTTAAGGAATTAATAAAATTTAAGGAATTCAAGGAATTTAGAACATTTAAAAAACTTAGAGAATTTAGAGAATATAAAAAATTTCAAATATTCAAGGATTTCAGGAAAAGTAAAGGATTGACAGATTGCAGACAATTAAAAGAATTTCGAAAATTTAAGGAATTTAAAGAAATGAAGAAATTTAATGAACTTAGCGAATTCTAGGATTTAGATAAATTCAGAGAATTTAAGGAATTCAGAACATTTAAATAATTCAGAAAATTGAAAGAAATCAAAGAATTCAGGCAATTCGGAGAATTCAAGAAATACAGATAAATCAGAAATTCAAACAATCCAAGGATTTCCGAAAATCCAGATGATTCTGAGACTTCAAAAAATTCAATGATTATAGAAAATTTGAAGAATTTCGCTAATTTAGCGAATACAGATCATTTATGGGATTCACACAATTTAAAGAATTCAGAAAATTCAAGAAATTCC
Source organism: Acraspis erinacei (assembly GCA_035041075.1). NCBI lineage: Eukaryota > Metazoa > Arthropoda > Insecta > Hymenoptera > Cynipidae > Acraspis > Acraspis erinacei. The sequence goes on along the minus strand of JAWWLR010033849.1, from coordinate 8,215 downwards.
GAGAATTTTGTGAATGTTATGAATTTAGAAATTTTCAGGAATTCAGAAAAATTTCAAATTTTGAAAATTTAAGTAATTCTGAGAATTGAAGAAATTTAGAGATTTCTGGAAATTCAGAGAAATCAAGAAAATCAGTGATTTGCACGTATTCAGAGAATGTGAGGAATTCGAAATATTCTAGAATTTCTGAGAATTCAAAATTAAAGGAATTCAGCGATTTTCAATAATATCAGAAAATTCAAGGATATCATTGGATTAGCAGAATTTCTGGGATTTTATAGCCTTTATTGAATTTAGGGAACTTTAAGAATTAAGAAAAAATATAAATTAAAACTTTTTATTCTAAGTTTTGAAAGCTGTAAGTTTTTAATTTCACAGTGTGCCTTTTTTTAGCTACGCAAATTTAAAAAATTTCAATTTAAACCGTTGTAAATTACAAAATCCTCTATTTTCAAGTTGTAAAATTGATTGATTTTTTAGTTTTCAATTCCATGTCGTGAAATTATTTAAATTAGTAAACCTAATAATGAAATTGTCTCTATTTTTATAGCCTATACAAGACTTTAAATGTGTACAATTTTAAGTGTTCCTCATTTACAGGTTATTTGATATGAAAAACTTTGAATTGAGATTTATTAATTTATTTAAATTTTTTAATTGAAGATTGATAATTTTAAACGAATCCAGGTTTAAATGAAAAATAATCGACAATATCATATTTTTTTCATTTACTGTTTTGAAGGATTTAAAGGGAAAAGACACTTCACCCTCGATGGACACGAGTTCGATTCCTGCTAGAGGTAGATTTTTCATCGAATTTTTCTGTTTCAGGTTTATAAAGATTTTTAATTATCTGATTTGTTTTAAATAGATATGTATAATAATAAAAATGTTAATTATAATTTAAGTTGAAAAATTGCAGTTGTCCATTTAAGTAAAAATGTATTATAATTGAAGTACGAACTACTTTATTACACTCGAGCATTGTTTAGGTCAAAGAAATATATTTTTTAATCAGTGGGATATGTTTTTGATTCGAAATTTGAAAAATTTGATTTGGAGAAATAGTTTCTTGAGCCTATAAAATATTCGCTTGACTTTAAAATATATTTCTTTCTATCAATTCACATTTCTTTCATTCCAAAAAAAATTTCTCTACAGCAATCATAGTTATAAGTGCATATTAAAAAAAAAATTTCACGCCCTAACCGTAGTCGGAAACGAAGCCGGAAACGACGCTGGAAACGACGCCGGAAACGAGGTCGGCTCCGATCCCAGATTACGCTTTTGTTTCCGACGTCGGTTACATTGTCATTTCCGCCATCATTTCCGGCGTCGTTTCCAATGTAATTTCCTACATAGTTTCCAGTGCAGTTTTCGTTGTCGTTTCCGACGTCAGATTTTTCCGTAGGCTTAAAGCGTTGCTTTTAGTAGATTTGAACCAGATTTACAAATTATCATGATGAATTTTTTCATTTGGATACACATTATCCAGCGCGAAGCGCGAGTTTCGTAATGAGAATGTAATCTTCAAAGCCGTAGGTCCTTTGAAAACGTTCTTTAAAAATAAATCGAAAAAACACTCAGTTACAATTTATGGCTGTAATTCCTCAGAAGTTTAAATCACAGTTTTCGATTTAATTCACAATATTTATGATATTTGAAAAAATGTATTTGAAGTTAGCATGTGCCAGCACAGCGGGAAATTTTTTATATCATAAATTAAGATGATTAAAGACTTCATCCATTCTTGACATTACAAAATTTTAATTGTAATAGATTTTAACAATTTATTTATTTTTACTGAAATAAACAATGTTTTCCTATAATAAACAAGATTACTCCAACAAAATATAAAAAACATTAAATAATAGCACAACTTATGAAATAATTTATAATAACCCCTTAAAATTTACACAAAGAAAAATTTATAATAAAATTAACAATAGGAGGCTAAAAGGCTTTTTACGCTCTAGTATAAATAGATAATGCCTTATTACGGAAAATACTAATTTGTCTAAAATTGTCGGCCTTCCTAAAATTCATAAAAAAAAGGTTTTCCTTTGAGGCCTGCTGTTAGCACCATTATTTCTCATTCACATACTCTGTTGAAAGTTTTCAAAAATATTTTAAATTCTGCTCTTCGCAAAAATAAAATCTTTTTTTAAAAATGATATTGATTCGGAACAAAAACGAGAAAATCTCAATATTCCTTTTGATCACATTATGGTCTTTCGTCATGTAACTTCGTTCTTCAATAATGTTCCTTTTGATTTGGTTTTCAACATTATTGAAAAAAGATGGTCTTATATTGAAAAAGTTACTGCCTTACCTGTAGATAGATTTAAATAGGGAATAAAATTTCTAATGGAAAATCTTACTTTTTAATTTAATAAATCTTTTAAAGGCAAACCTTGGAAAGCCCAATGGGTTCTCCTATTTCTAATTATTTAGCCGATATGGTAATGCAAGACTTAAAATTCGAGATTTTTTTAAGACTTTTTTTTCAAATAATCACATAAAATCAAAACTAAACTTTTTCAAAAGAATCATTATTAAAAATAATAATAGTTCCATTTCAACTAATTGGTTTCACAAAACGATTCGCATACAAAATTTCACAATGATAACTTAAAGAAAGTAAAATACTAGCTTTTTAATAACTGTCCACAAAATTTTATTGAAAAAGAAATTGATAATATATTAAAAGAACTAATAAACAAAAAAGTAATTTTTAATTCTAATAACATTATCAATTAAAAATCTGACCCAAAAAGCACTATAGCTATACCATACTATGGTAAAATTTCAGAGAATACCAAAAGACTTTTGAAAACTCAAAATGCATAAACAATTTTAGAATGAATTCTAAAATTGATCAAATTATTAAATTAGAAAAATATCAATCAGAAACGTTGCAAAAAATGAACATACTTTAACGTTTTACTTTTAGTTGTGGAAAATGTTGTATTTGGAAAAACCAAAACCTGTAATATTGATGGCAGTATTACTCATTCTTTACTTTTTGGCGAGATTAAAGTTTTTTTTTTTACTTTTTAAGAATATTTCGAATTCTGTAGAATTCAAATGAATTCTACAAAATATTTTAATTTTTTTTAATTCCTTGAAATCTTTACAATATTTCATGAATTATTCTAAATTTCTCCAAGTCTTTTGTATTCTCTTAACTCTCCTCAGTTATTCCTATTTCTCTAATAACTTTTAAATTGCCTAAAGTCTTTTGAATTCTATGAATTCTTTTATTTTCTCTTTTTTTAATTGTCTTCATTGTTCTGAAATTTTCTACATTTTTTTGAATTTTGTGAATTTATTTGAAGTCTGTGAATTCTTTTGTACCCTGTGAATTCTTATGGATTCTTTAAATTCTGAATTCTTTGAATTATTCTTAAACTCTCTAAATTCTTCTGAATCTTTTCAATTCTTTAAATTCTTCTGAATTCGCTGAATTGTTTAAAAACATTTCTCAACTCTTTAAACTGTTCTTGATTTTTTTATTTCTCGCGATATCACTGAATTAAAAAAAATAATTTTTTAATTATTTTCAAATTATTATAATAAAATTTGAGTTGTTTTCAACTCCTTTATATCTTTTGATTATTATTAAGAACTCACAGAGTTCAAAAGAATTCACAGTGTTCAAAACTATTCAAAGAATTAATAAGTATTTAGATAGGAAAAAAAAAGAATACAAATAATTCATAGAATTTCAGATACTTTAAAAAAATAAAATGTAAAAAACAAAATATTCTAGAGAATTTAAAATTTATTGAGGAATTCAGAATGATTCAGGAGAGTTCAGAGAATACAAAACACTTGAAATTCTGAACAACTTATTAGATATCAATTTTATTATTTGGTTAAATATTTAACAATTTTCTTTAAAAGACTTCCTTCTTAATTTTAAACTGAATTTGTTTAAAATTCATATTTTGGGGTAGAAAAGTTTTTTTTGGATAAAAATGCAACTTTTTGTTTAAAAAGTCATACTTTTTGGTTGAAAATTGTTTTTTTGTTGAAAATTTAACAATTTCGCAGAAAAAATTTAGCAAATTCCATTTGCTGTAAATTTGAATTATTTTGCAACACATTCACTTTCTGTTAAAAATGTATACTTTAGTTTTGAAAAATGAACTGCAATGTTTTCTGGATGAAACTTCATTTTAAAAAAAAATGTTGTCCTTTTTCCACTTAAAATTCATGTTTTTAAATAAATTTCACCTTTCTTGGATAAAATATCAACTATTTCGTAAAGAATGAAACATTTTTGTTAAAAATTAATTCTTATTGGTTGAAAATTTTTGTCTTTTTGGATTGAAAATTCAATTTTTTATAGAAACTTATTTTTGGTTAAAAAATGCATATTTTGATATTGAAAAGTTATCTCTAATGTTTTTTGGCTAAAGATACTTTTTTTACTGAAAATTCAATTTTTTCGTATGAAATTATTTTTTGTTAAAAAATGAATATTTTAGTCGTGAAAAGGCAAATAAAATATTTGTTCACATAAAAATAAAATTTTTTAAAATTTATCTTTTTGTTTTTAATGTTTATCTGTTTTAGCAGATATTTTATTTTTTATGAAATTGCAACTTTTTGATTAAAAATTATTCTTCTTTGCTTGAGTATTCAACTACTTTGTTTGAAAGATTTGAAAGATCACTTTTTTAAGAAATCACTTTTTTTAAGACTTATATTTTTAATAATAAATTTATCTCCTTGTTTGAAAATTCAACTATTTTGTTAACAAATATTCAGTTTTAGTTAAAAATAGAACTATTTGGGTAAACCTTAAACTACACTGTTAAAATTTAATTTGTTGATTAAAGGCCTATGTATTTGTTTTAAAATTTAACTGTTTATTTGAAAAACCCTTTTTTGGACTTAAAATTAATTTTTTACCTGAAATGAAACTATTCAATTTTTTAAAAATATTTATCTCTTTTAGTTGAAAATTCTTCTTCTTTGGTAAAAAAATGATTTTCGTGGTTTAAAATTTCATTTTTGCTGGGTAAAAATGCATCAGTTTTGTGGACGATTTATTTTTTGTTGAAAAATCATATTTTTGGTTTAAAATTTTAATTTTTGAAGACAACATTTTCCTTACGGCTTAAAAGTTCAAAAATTAGATAATCTTTTATTTCTTTCTTGAGAGAAAAATCCTTGTTGATTTATTATATATCGATTCAAGTAACAAATATGCCTATATTATCTACGTGAATTAAAAAACATTAATTTACATACTACCAAAAAGACGAATTTTTAATAAAATTAAAGAATTAATAAGCCAAAAAGTTTAATTTGCAACTCAACTGGATTAATTATCAACAACAACAAAAAACGAATTTATATCAAACTCGCTCCATTTAACAAAAAGTTTGATTCTTAGTGTAACAAGAACAATGTTTGAATAAAAACGGAATAAGTAAATTTTCAATTAACAAAGAAATTTTTCAACTAAAAAAAAGGAATTTTAAACAGATCAGTTCAATTGTAACCATTGATATTATTTTTGAAGAAAAAATAGTTTAATTGTTAACAAATTGAAAATTGAATATTCAACTGAAAAATATGAATTTTTAAACAAACAGATTCATGTAATACCAAATAAATTCAATTTTTAACAAAATTCAAGAATTCCGAACCAAAAACTTAAATTTTCAACCAAAAAAGAAGAATTTCTAAACAAAATATTAATTTACTACCAAAATGATGAATTTTTAAACTAAAAGATTAATTTAATTCCAAAAAAAGGAATTTGCAATAAAATGCAATAATGCTTAACGAAAAAATTGAATGTTCAAATATAAAATATAAAATTTTAAACAAAAGAATAATTTAATAAGAAAAAAATTTAATTTTTAACAAAATTCAGGAATCCTCAAAGAAAAAGTTGAATTTTCCAATAAAAAAGATGAATTTTTAAACAAAAATGCTAATTTACTACAAAAAAGATGAATTTTTCAAATAAAAGATTAATTTAGTACCAAGAACACAACTGTTTAATAAAATTCAAGAATTTTCAACCAACAAGTTCAATATTCAATGGAAAAAAAGGAATTTTCAATAAAATTCAATAATTTTCAACTCAAAAATATAAGTTTTTAAACAAAAAGTTTGATTCACTACTAAAAATGACCAATTTTAAAATAAAATTTTAAGACTATCATCCAAACTTTTGAATTTTTCACTAAAAAGGAAGAATTTTCAAACAAAAATATTAATTTACAACCAAAAAGATGAATTTTTAAACTAAACGCTTAATTTACTACGAAAGAAGAAATTTTCAATAAAACTCAATAACTTTTAACGAAAAAATATACATTTTTGAAAAAAATTTTCAATAACAAAAAACTTAGAGTTTTAACAAAATTCAAGATTTCCCAAAGAAAAAGTTGAATTTTCAACCAAAAAATATAAATTTTTTTACAAAAGAATAATTTAATAAGAAAAAAATTTAAGTTTTAATGAAATTGAAGAATTCTCAAAGAAAAAAATCAATTTTCAACTTAAAAAGATGAGTTTTCAAACAAAAAGATTGATGTAATACCAAATAAATTAAATTTTTAACAAAATTCAAGAATTCGGAACCAAAAAGTTAAATTTTCCACTAAAAAAGAAACATTTTTGAACAAAAAGTTGAATTTACTACCAAATTAACAATTGTTTAATAAATTTCAAGAATTTTCAACTAACTTTCAGATTTCAAAATAAAATTCTAAAAATCTCATCCACACAGTTGAATTTTGCACTAAAAAGAAAATTTTTTAAATAAAAAGTTTTATTTACTACTAAAAGAAAATTTAATAAAATTCTATAATTATCATCCAAACAGTTGATTTTTCCACTAAAAAAGAAGAATTTTTAACAAAAAGTTCAGTTTACTTCAAAAAACGAATTTTTAATGAAATTCAAAAAATTCTCATCCAAGTAGTTGAATTTTCAACTAAAAGAGAAGAATTTTTAAACAAAAAGTTGAGTTTAGTACCAAAAACACAAGTATTTAATAAAATTCAAGAATTTTCAACAAACAAGTTGAATATTCAACTGAAAAATATGAATTTTTTAACAAAAAGATTAATGTAATACCAAATAAATTCAATTTTTAACAAAATTCAAGAATTCCGAACCAAAAAGTTAAATTTTTAACTAAAAAAGAAATTTTCAATAAAACTCAATAATTCTTAATGAAAAAATGTAAATTTTTCAACAACAAAAATGTAATAAGAAACAATTAAAATGTTAACAAAATTCAAGATTTCTCAAAGAAAATGTTGGATTTTCAACTAAAAAAGATTATTTAATAAAATAATAATTTAATAAGAAAAAATATAATTTTTAACAAAATTCAAGAATTCTGAAAGAAAAAGAGAATTTCCTACTTAAAAAGATGAGTTTTTAAACAAAAAATTTGATTTACTACTAGGGGAGACGAATTTTAAAATAAAATTCTAAAACTCTGATCCAAATAGTTGAATTTTCCACTAAAAAGTAAGCATTTTTAAACAAAAATATTAATTTACTACCAAAAAGATGGATTTTTAAGCTAAAAGATTAATTCACTACAGAAAAAGGAATCTTCAATCAAATTTAATCATTCTTAACCCAAAAATTGAATTTTAAACTGAAAAATATAAATTTTTGATAAAAAGCATAATTTAATACGAATGAAATTAAATTTTTAACAAAATTCAAGAATTCTCAACGAAATACTTGAATTTCCAACTAAAAAAGATGAATTTTTAAACTAAAAGATGAATTTACTACAAAAAAGGAATTTTCATTAGGATTCAATAATTCTTAACGAAGAACTTGAATTTTCAATTTTAAAATAAAATTCTGAAACTCTCACCCAAACAGCTGAATTTTCAACTAAAAAAGAAGAATTTTTAAAGAAAAAAATTAATTATTACCAAAAATACGAATTTTTAATAAAATTAAAGAATTCTTATCCAAACAGTTAAATTTTCGTTTTAAACAATACATTTTTTATCAAGAAGATTAATTTTCTACCAAAAACATTCATCGTCTGGAAAGATACTAAAAACGTTACCGTATATACCTTTAGAAGAAAAAAATCTCTAAATTCTAAAAGATTAATATACGTCTAACCTTAGTTTGACTGGGGGGGGGGGGGGGGGGGGGGGGGGGGGGGGGGGGGGGGGGGGGGGGGGGGGGGGGGGGGGGGGGGGGGGGG
>JAWWLR010033811.1:0-10400 GCA_035041075.1 Acraspis erinacei | reverse complement strand
ACATATTAACCATGCATGCGGCGATACATCTACATGTATTTCTGCTTTTTGTGGGGTTTTATTCAATTTCTTGTGATTTTTCGGTAGTGAGGAAGTGATACATGGCTCTCGAAGTTTACACTCGCTGAGGTGAAGGTGATGGCTAGGCTCAAAGGCGTTAAAACAGCAGGGACTAAAGCAGAGATAGTTCAGAGAATATCGGAGGCTCATACAAACTTTTGGGAAAATGCTACTGAGGAAGAAGAAAATTTTGAAATATCAGAAGATCCTCCTTTGGACGATAACGCAGACAACTCAAACATCAGCAGCAGTACCACGAAGCCAATTCCGCAGGATGTATCCCACCTACAACGAGAACTTGACCTTTTACGACGGGAAAGAGAGTTGCTCCGGTGATCTATTAAGTGAATTCGCTGGAGATGCTAATTCTTTTTACACATGGGTTAAAAAAGTCGATTTAGTGCTGTAAAATTTCTCACTCGATGATAACTCTTTACAATTTTTAATTAGCTCGAAGTTGAAAGGACGAGCGTTAAGTTGGTTTCACTCGAAACCAGAACACATTATGTTGAGTGTAAAACAGTCGACAGAACAGATAAAAACACTGTTCAATGAACGTCCTAACAAATTATCTTTACGACGAGAATTTGAGAAGAGGAAATGGAGTGCAAACGAACCGATCAGTGATTATCACCGCCACAAAGTTATTTTGGCTAATAGAGTACCGATACCAGACGAGAAACCAGTCGATTATATCGTGGATGGTATTCCTGATATTAGAATATGGAATCAGGCTAGAATGCATAGCTTAAACACATCGGCTGATCTATAAATGCTTTTGCAAAGATTACGCTACCGTAGTCTTACGAAAATGATCGAGCACCAAAGGAGGCAGAAGCGAGAGCGCATAAGAAAAAAGGACGAGAAGTAGCACCAGATTCTCGGAGAGGCAGCAGAAAGGAGAAAAGGAAAAAAGGATCCTGTTATGAGTGTGTTAACATGGGACACCAGATTAAGGATTGCCATGGTCGATTCGGGCTCAGCAATTAGTTTGATTAAAAGCAAATTTATTCCACCTAGTGCACACTTTCCTGTACCAATTGATAATAATTTTTTCGGTATTAATAGTTCACAGTTAGAAATATTAAGAGTTTTTAAGACAACAGCAGGAATAGAAAATATAGAAACTGAGATTCTATTTGCATTGGTGCCCGATGAAACGATGGCGCATGAAACATTATTAGGAAGGTATTTCACGACTGGAAAAGCTATGCGAGAAATAATTATTAAAGTTGTGCAGTTAGAAGAAGAAAGAAATTAGATTTCGTTCATTCGCTTATGCAAATCAGTTTGGTGGATTGTCAATGTAAATATAACGAATTATTAGACATTAATTCAAATGTTCCCCGTGATGTCATAACAAAAATTATGGAAATTTGCGAAACGGAATACGGTTTAAAGCCGGCTCTAAAAAAATCCGAAACTGAGCCCGAAATTAAAATTAATTTAAAACACGAACAGCCAATTAGTTTTCGGCCACGAAGATTATCTTTTGCATACAAAGAAAAATTTTGCCCCCTTTTAGACGAATTAATTAAAAATGAAACAATTAGGCACAGTAACTCGCCTTATGCAAGCCCCATTTTCCTAACTAGAAAAAAGAATGATCAAATCCGACTTTGTATCGATTATAGAGAGTTGAACAAAATAACAATTAGGGATAACTTTCCGACTCCTTTAATAGAAGATCACTTAGATCAGTTAAAAAAATAAAAAATATTTCAGAAAATTAGGTTTGAAAAACGAATTTCATCACGTCAAAATGGCTGATTCTTCAGTAAAATACATCTCCTTTTTGACCTCGATAGAGTAGTAAGAATATCTTAAAATGCCATTTGGATTGACGAATGCACCTCGTGTTTTCCAGCGTCATTTAAGCAGTATTTTTGACAACATGATTTGAACAGGAAAGATTTTATTATATCTAGACGATATCCTCATTGCAAGGGAAAATATTGAATAGCACTTAAGTATTTTGACAGACGTATTCCAGATTGCTCATTCCAACAATTTCAATTTTCGTCTAGACAAATGCTCCTTTATGCATACAGAAATCACCTTTCTCGGATATTTGATCAAAGAAAACGGTATTAGCCCGAGTACCCAAAATGTAGAAGATATCCTAAATTATCCGACACCTCTAAATGCGAAAGAAGTGCAACGATTTCTTGGCATTTCAGGCTTCTTTAGGCGATTTGTGCAAAATTTTTCAATTATAGCGAAAACTCTTCTGGATGTTTTGAAAAAAGACGCAAAATCTCGCGAAATTAGTGAAAAGTTAAAGCACAGTAGGCAGATTTTTACTTATTCTATAAATAATTTAGAAATATATCAATATTCTTATTTTGTAGAGAATATTTTGAAATTATAAAAGATTAAATGCTTTTTAAAAATATTTCTATGCTCAGAAAACCCCAGGATATTTAACACGTATTTCTGTTGAGAAAAAAAGACTCTTTTGTAAATTTTATTCTGAATCAATATTATCAGCCATTATAAAACTATTGCATATTTAAAAATTAACTTTATTACTTTATTTCACAAATTGTAGACGTCAAAATTGTCCTTATCTGGTTTTTAAATTTATCTTTATCATTTTTCTAATTAAAAATATAATTATTTTTATCTGATTTTGAACCTTTTGATGTGGCTCATAAAATCATCACACACCTGTGCAATAAATCTGCGCTGACGAAAAATATAAAATTGAAATATATTGTCTATTCGATAAGAACACTATTCGAGTTGATCAACGTAAAATGAAAGTAACAATAAACGTACATAAAAACATAGTATTTCTTCTTTGAAACAGATTATTTAAAAAAATTATTAAAGCTAAAAATTATTGATTTGTTCAAACTCCAGATTTAGATAAAAGTTTTTTATTTTCTTATTTATTACCCATTTTATTATTTCCCTTTGGCTTCCTTTACCTTTGAACAATTGGCCGATAGAGCGTCACGTAAAGCAATTTTTTTTTTGATCTAAAATCAACACAAACTTCACCATCGGAATCCTTGAAATCCCCTTAAGATTATTGAATCTTTTAAAATATCCTCAAATCCTTGTCGATCCCTTGGATCCATAGGATTAGTTCTAGCTATTTTTGAATCAATCCTAGTATCCGTTAAAAAAGATATACTTAAAATATAAAAATATCTTTTTTTATAATTTGGTTAATAAATAAAAAAAGATTAATTTTGTATAAATCATCTATTGCAGCATGATGCAAAATTTCAATACATTTGAGATTTGAAGATTGCATTCTGTTTCTTTCAGATTCTTGGAGATACTTTCTTTCCTTATGATAAAATTAATGTTAAAAGTAAAATTAATATCGTCAATTATTATTTAAAAAGAATAATTGTTAAACAAGAAATTTAATTTTTAACAAAAGAGTCAAATTTTTAACTTAACAAAGTAGTTTAGAAAGCGCATGGCACTTCCGAAAAAGGCTTTCGCAGCCTATCAAGACGTTGATCAGGTTCTAATATAATCTTAAAACATATTTTGAACAAACCAAATTTTAGAATGAAAAATTCTTTGAAACATTGTTTAAGCAAAACTTTAGTACATTTTCAAAATTATTTTTACATTCTCATCAGAAAAGGTATTAGATTTGCTAAAAATTTCACCCTCTCAATTTATGTCAAATTTCCAAGTGTCGAGACCTCCTGAATCCGAGAAACGGCTTTTTACGTATGCGTCTGTTTTATTGATAAAAAAAATAAAAATACAAAAAATACATTTTCTGACACATGACTCAAGCTAAGAAAAAATAAAAACATAAAATTTTTAAAATGAGGAGGTGTTAATTTAGTGTGAAAACTGTATATCGTGGTTGCCATTGGGATCCCCCCCTCCCCCTCGGCAACTGCGATGCAGAACGCGATGCGATAGAAATTTAAATTGACAAAATCTGGGTCACTTAGTTTTTCTTCCCGAGAAGACCAACTTAAAAAAATCCAGAAAAAGTAAAATATTAAAATTTTTTTTTCATATAATCAATTAATAGCTAGGATCGTAATCTTTAAACGAACAAATTTCTTTTTAGTCAAATAGTTTAATTTCCAATAAAAAAAGTTGATTTTTAACTAATAACATTCATATTCAAACAAAAACTTAATTTTAAACAAGACAAATATTCAGTTTAACAAAATAATTTTCCGTAAAAGAAGATAAATGTTGAAGAAGAAAAAACAAGTTAAAACTAAAAATTCAATAGTTCAATTTTATTTCCGCATAATTAGTTTTGAAAATGAGAAAAAAAACTATGTTTCATGCTAGAAGTTGAATTCTCAACGTAGAAGTAGCTGGACTTTTCAGCAAAATAGTTTAATTTTCAATTAAACAAATCACTTTTCGACTTTTCGAAGAAAAATTCAATACATAAATTTTCTGTTCAAACATTAATTACTAAAAAAATAATTATTATAGATCTTAAAGTCAAATTTGTATCCGAAAAATTAGTTTTCTACAGAAAAAGAAGAATTTCTCAATAAAAAAACTCTTATCGACCAAAAACCAAATAATTCAAGTTCTTAAATTTTTTACGAAAGAAGATAAGTTTTCAAACAAATATATAAATTTTCCAAGATAAAAAAAATATTTGCAACTGAAATAATTAATCGTCACGGAAAAAGTGAATTTCTCAGATAATTAGGATAATTGTTCATTTTTTAGTAGCTTCTCTGTATTGCGTAGAGATATGTTTAGTTTTATTGGCTTAAATTTAAGATAAAATATTAGAGGCTGCATCCTGTAAATTTCAATTATTTATCAAATTTCTAACCAAACTATCGTGTTTCAAAATTAAAAAGTAAAAAGTGGGAAGTAGTGAGCGAGCAGGTTTCGCGACGAAAACCTGCTAACGATGAAGATAGCAGACTGAAATAATTTTTTAAATATAATCGCCTGAAAATAAAATCCTCGATCATTAACTTGAACCGACTAGAAGTTTCTAGAGCATCAGATTCGTACCCCATATTTGTTTTTAAAAATGTACGAAAGGCTTTTTTCTAAAAAAACGTCTATGGTTTTTATTATTTAAAAACAAAAAGCTTTCGGAATAGTACTGTGAAATTGTTGATGGCTTCTAATGAAGCTGATTTGAACTTATGTTACGATTCAAAAAGTTTTATTTTTAAATTGTACCAAAGTTTTTCATTTTTTTTATAAATATTAATTCTAATATTATATTATACTCACTATCAAAGTGCAGGAAGCACGCCAGTGCGAGGAGAAAAAGAGAAGGAATGTTTTTCATTTTATCTAATTTTCAGAATGACTGAAAAATAAAAAATTGCACTGATTTTTGAAGAATTTCTTGTTCAGAGGGACTCGCTAAGCGACGGCTCTTTATACTAACTTTTACGACTTCTAAGTGACGCAATTTATTTATTCTTTAAAATCGTTAAACTGGAAGAAGGCAGATCGTTGATTTTTGTCCTCTAAATTTTTTTATATCTTTCTATATTTAATGCCTATGACACCTTCAGCTTAATTAAAGATTACATCAAGTGCGCAAACAAAAATTAAAATCCTACTACTCTTATCTTTCTCGATCTCATGTATCAAAAATTCAAACAAAAATATAAAAATTAATTGTGCCGTTGAACAAAGCTAGCGTGCTCTCTGATTCATCGAATAATATTTAAAAAGTCAAAAAAAAAATTATAAAATGGCAGTACCTTTCAACATTTTTATAATTTTTTTCTCTAAATTAGAACTTCTTTCCTTCAATTTTTGTTCAAAAATTGCTATTTCTAAGAGAAAATTACCTAGAATTTTCATTTGCTAATAAATAACCATCCAGGCCAACCATTGTTAAAATTTTTCTCAAAAATGCTGCGAAACCTATACCTACCATTTATAATGTTATGTATTCTTTGCAAACTCTCTTCCTTCATTGTTTATAATAATTGTTAAAAATCAAAAACATTACTTGCCCAAAATTGCTTTTGAATTGGAAAATATCTGAAATAACCCAATTATTAATTTTCTGATAATGTTTAGTGGTAGATTTTTCGCTGGTAGAATCTGAAAGATTTCCTCAGCATAATAGGAAAATATAAAAACTAACTTTATGTAAAATAAACTATCATATTTTAGTGACGAATAAACTATGTAAAGCCTTTTTTTAAAATTAGTTTCAAAATATGATTTTTGGTGTCCAGGTTTATAAATTTTCATCTTATCTCTATTATGTATTTTTTCTCTTCATTTGAGGAATTTGTCAGAATTTTGGCCATCGTTACAAAAATGTTAATGCGTGCAAATAGACACTTGACTCTGCTCTTAATTTTAGGACTCATTTTAGGACTTTTACCTCGTCTAAATTTTTTTTTTCAATCGGACATTAAATTAGAGTTCTGTTCTTGTATTAGATGGAATTTTTATTTATAAAATATTTCGCTAAAACTAATGCGTATATTTTAAAAATATCGTGAGCTACAAGAATATACATTTTCTAGGGAATTTGATTTAATAACAGGGAGATTGCGTAAAATTTCCAAATTTATTAAAACAATTAAAAGGCATAATTATGAGACTTCCTAATCACTTACGTCACCTCTACCAAGATAACATATTTACGATTTATTTTGCTTCAAAATGCCTGGTGTCTGTTAGTTCGCCGAAAATAATGGAAAATTACAAAATATATAAAGTGGGAGCAACCACATTAATTATCTTATACCACTAAATATCTTAAACGTGACAAAAGACAAACAATTTTATATCCTACTTAACCCATGAAATTTTTTAAATAATCGGAATGATATTATTCTTTCTACAAGTTTAAACAATAGTCTTTTATGCATTAAAATTAACTTCGAAAAATACATTTTTTATATTAAGTAAAAGTTTCAATCTAAGTTTAAATGCAGTAGTAGAAAGTATTAAAAAATTTAAAATTTTTTGAAGATATTGAAAGTTTTTCCTCACATTTAGAAAAGTTCTTAAATATAAATTATATTTTTAATAGAATTGGTTTATTTTATTTTTGAAATGATTCCTTACGGCTTGTAAGATTTTTTTTGAAAACTGTTTTATTTAGGTAGAAGTACAGTTATTCTCAATGATAAGTTTTGCAAATAAAAGATTTGTTATTATTAAATAAAAATTTGAAGAATATAAATGCTAGACATATATTGAGGTGATAGAATAAGGTCCTGTAATTAAAATTCATGAAAAATTGAACAAATATTTTCTGTAGGAAGAGTCACGAGGCGCGTGGAAAACAAGTTAAAAAATGTTAAATTTGTAGAGAATTCGATTTCATAATTTTAAAGCCAAATGTCTCATATATTATACGTAGCCTTGGAGAATGTGACGTAGCCTGATCACAACATTCACGATTAACTTCTTATTGTCTTAGTATATAGATGAAAATGTAACTTATTAGCCTTTTTTACATTCTCATAATTTATGATTGAGAAAGAGTTAGAATTATTCGAAATTTGACACCACAGATTTAAGATGACTTCTATCTGCCTGTCTGTCCGTCCGTCCGTAAAACCGAAAACACAAATTACAAAAAAAATGATTGAGCAAAAGTTGTTTACCCCAAAAAGAGCTACTATGTTTTTATGAATCACATTATTATGGGACACGTAGTTTTTGTTTTAATCATAAAATAACATTAAAAATAAAAATGAAAAATTTGTGTATAAACGACAAAGGTTCGGAAATGAATGGATAGAAAAAAGTTGTGCGTCCAAAAAAGAGATAACATTTTTTGAATAATTTGTCCCTCTAACTTTTTGAATTTAACTCAATACTGTCTGGTCAACGAACTGTCCTTTCTTTTAGGACCTAAAAAAAATGCCATAAATCGATTTCATCCATTCCTTTTGTTTAGAGTTATTCCGTTTACGGAAGGATGTCCATCCGGACGGACCGACCGACAGGCTTCATTGTAAAAACTTGATCTTCGGATACGTGAGCCTCAAACCTTGGGGATCCGTTGAAAATCTTTGGTGCCAAATTTCGGACAATTCTAATTATTTTTTTTTTTATCAGAAATGACGAGAATGTAATGAATTATAAAAAAATTTGTATATCTTTTTTTGGCGAACAGCGTTTGCCGATGAATTCGTTAAATTTTCATCTTATTTGTAACTAAACAATGTTTTTTAATCGGATATGGAATTAGATTTTGGTTCTTGCATAAGCTACAAGTTTTATTTATGACATATTTCGGTAAAACTAATACGTATATTTAGAAAAGATAATTTGCCAAAAGTATTTCCATTCCTGAGAGAATTGTATTCTGGCAACCTCTAAATTTTTGTTCTTTCAAAATTCAAAAAATTAGCAGTAATTGTTCACGCAGAGAAAAAAAAATGGCGCGATTCGGTCACCGAGAAATAAAAACAAGTTTTTATGAAAAACCCTAACAAATAAAAACCTAATAAATGGAAATAGTAATAAAAGGGGGATTTTTATAACATGGAGAACTCCACGATTCTGCCAAGTCGCAAAAAATAATGGAAAATTACAAAATATATAAAGTGGGAGCAGGGAGATTATTCATCTTAGACCTCTTAATATTCAGGTTTTTCTACAAAAATTTGAATATTAGTATTCTATGCAGAAAAATTACCTAAAAGAAAAAAATTTGGATTAAAAGTTTCAAAGTAAGTTTTAGCATAGTAGTAGAAAATATTTAGAAATTTAAATGTCTCTAAAAATATTTAAAGGTTTTCCTAGCATCTGGAAAAGTTCATAAATATATGTTCGATTTTTAATGGAACTGGCTCATTAATATGTTCGAAACGATTCCTTGCAGTTTGTAAATTTTTTTCGAAAGTTGTTTTATTTAAGTAGCGGTATATTTATTCCTAATTAAAAGTTTTGCGTATAAAAAATTGGCTAACTAATATTAAATAAAAACGGGAAGAATATCAATGTTAAACATATATTGAGGAGATAGAATAAGCTTATTTTTATTAAAATTCTTTGAACATTAAACAAATATTTTCTGTGTGCCGAGACAAGAGGTGTAGAGAATTCGATTTCATCATTTTAAAGCAAACTTTCTTATACATACACAACCTTGGAAAATGTGACATAACCTATTTACATATTTCACGATTAACTTCTTATAGTCTAAGCATAAAGATGAAAATGTTACCTAATAGACTTTTTTACATTCTCATTATCTATTAAGATGATGTCGGCCCAACATTCGACAACAATTTATTTAATAAAAGATTGTCGAATTAAAAAACTTAAACAATTTACCTAAATTAATTAATTTAATTTAATTGTTAACACCAATAGTTTGGTTATCAAACGTCTGCCGCAATAAAATAAATAAACAAATTATTTGTTGAAAGAATGTTTTATACGATTTTCCATGATTATACGTTTTTCAAGTTATATTGCAAAAAATTTTGATAAAAACCACATAACGATGAAGAAATTTCTTCTTAAGATTATTATTGTTAAAATTAGAAACAAATGCATTAATTAGGAATTAATTAATTAGGAGGGCCCTGTCTGATTTTAAATGGATTCGGTCACGAGAATTTTAGCAAAATTCATAATTTGTTGATTAATGTTATGATTTAAAAAAAATGTAATAAGAAAATGGATTATTCCGTCATTTGTCGGAAAAAAGTCATTTTTTTCATGCCAGTCCTTTCAATTGGGAACTTCATAATAATTTAAGTGAAATTCAGGATTAGTTGATAAATTTAACAATTTTTAAAAATATATTTATTGAAAAAATGCAATAATCAGGCATGTTTCGACATAAAAATTGGTATTTTTTCAATTTCAAATTTTTTAATTAGGAACTTTCAGATAATTTCAGCAAAATTCATAATTCTTTGTTATTTTAAAACAAATTTAATAAGCAAATGCATTATTGGGGAAATTGCCAACGGAATTTTTTTTTCTCTATTTCAGACTTTTTAACTGGGATCTTCATAATAAGTTCAGCAAAATTCATAATTAGCGGATCAATTTTATGATTTTTGAAACAAATCTAACAAAGAGACGCATTTTACGGACATGTTTTTATTTATAATATTAACAATAATAAACTCACGAAGAAATTTCATTATTATTTTGTGGAAAATCGTAGAAAACATTTTTTGCCGAAAGATTGAAAGCCGAATTTAAAATATAAAAGAAGATTACTATACTTCCAATTTTAATTTTTATAGGATATTCACTTAAAAAACAAAAAGTAGTGGGACTATGGTCGTGAGGGCTTAAAGCAAGGGAGTTGTTCACCGCCGGAGAGTCGTGGGACCGCACAGTGGGGTGAAATCGGAAAACGAGGTTCAAAATGACATTTAGAACGCAATTATGCACCGATTTTAGAATTT
>JAWWLR010033806.1:0-10400 GCA_035041075.1 Acraspis erinacei | reverse complement strand
CTAATTTTGTTTGATTTGGTTCAGATTTGCGACCTGTAGGTGGTTTTGAACGAAACTATTGCTATATCCCCAAAGTGCGCCGGGTGCGAAAACCAGCCCGACGGTCGAATTGTGAAGCATAAGGAAATAAAACTTGTTCCTATCAGAATTTTTTTGTCAAACATTTATTTTTAATAATAAAAGCAAAATATCGAATAAAAGTTTCTTTCTGATTTAATTCAGTTTTAAAACTTAAATCGTTCTAATTCGGATAAATATTATTTAAATAAGTTTATATTTATAGGAATTATTCAAAATATTATAGCGATGGCTAAGAATTCATGGACAAGTTTTAAAATGTTTGGAATTTTACAACACTTCTACAAGACTTCTACAGTTCAAGAGTAAGATAAAATTGCAAACACGGTATTGAAATGACGAAATTGCAATTAATGTATTTTACGTGTTATAAATCGTGGAATTTAATAATAATAAATAATAATAATTAAATACAGTTCAGTATTTCAATACATTTATTAGAAAGCTTGCAAGACGAAAATTGTGCACAAGCAATTCAAGGAATGAATGAAATTCGAAGAATTCACGGAATTCATCGAATTGAAGGAATTAATCGAATTCAAGGAATTCACGAAATGCGCGGATCTAATGGAACTTACGGAATTCACGGAATTAATGGCATTGAAGGAATTCACCAAATTTGTGGAATTCACGGAATTTATGGAATTCACGGAATTAGTGGAGTTGAAGGAATTCACCAAATTTTTGGAATTCACGGAAGTGATGGAATTCAAGGAATTTATGGAATTAAAGGGATTTACGAAATTCATCCAATTCATTGAATTCAGGGAATTCACGAAATTTATGGAATTGAAGGAATTCACTGACTTTTTGAAAAATCCGGAATTGACGGAATTCATAGAATTCTAGGAATTCACTGAAATCACGGAAATCATTCGATTCATGGGATTCACAGAATTCGTGGAATTCATGGAATACGGAATTTATTGAATTCGAGGAATTAACGAATTTAATAGAATTCGCGGAATTAATGGAATTCACAGAATTCATGGCATTTAGGGAATTAACGAAATTGACTGTAATCACGGAATTGACCGAATTCAAGGAATTCTTGAAATTCACGGAATTTGTGGAATTCATGGAATTTCCGGAATTTATGGAATTGATTGAATTTGTAGAATTTATGTAATTCACGGAAATCTCCAGATTCACAGAATTCACCAGATTTATCGAAGTCAGGAGATTTGAGGAGCTCACGTAATTCAAGCAATTCATGGAATTTACAAATATCATGGAATTCATAATTCGAGGAAATCACGGAATTTATGGAATTCAAGAAATTTGTGGAAGTGCTTGATTTTCATGTATTCCGTGCATTCCGTGATTTCCTTAAATTCAATCAAATCATTGAATTTCAAGAATTCTTCCAATTTCGTGAATTCCGCGAATTCCTTGCATTTCAGGAATTCGTTAAATTTCGGAGATTCGTTGAATTTCAGGAATTGGTTAAATTTCCTGAATTCCGTACATTCCATGAATTTCGTAAATTCCATTAATCGACGAATTCCGTGAATTCCATGAATTCCTAGAATTTCGTAAATTCCTTGAATTCTCTCAATTCCGAGATTACAGTCAATTCCGTTAATTACTTGAATCCCATGAATTCCGTGAATTAAGTGAATTTTGCGAATTCCGTGAATTCTATGAATACAATAAATTCTGTGCATTTCAGGAATTCCTTAAATTCAAGAAACTCCGTGAATTCCATGAATTTCGTGAAGTTCGTAAATTTTGTGAATTTCTTGGAGTTCATAGATTCCTTGAATTCTGTACATTCCATGAATTATGTAATTTCTTAAATTATTTAAATTCCTTGAATTCCGTGAATTTGGTAAAATCCATGAATTCAGTGAATTCCGTGAATATTTTTAATTCTTTAAATTCCATGAATTCTTTGAATTCCATGAATTCTTTGAATTCCATGAATTCTTTGAATTCCATGAATTCCTTGAATTCCGTGAATTCCACCAATTCCGTGAATTCCGGGCGTTATATGAATTCCTTGAATTCGGTAATTTTTGTTAATGGCACATTGGATAAACTCTCCCAAAATGATATCTTCAAAACTTTTTTTAAAATGAATTTTTATTGTTAAATAAAAAAACTAACCAACTTTTTTTTTAAATATACCTCAACAACTTTGTTCGAAATTTCATAAAATTTAATTTAAACAAAATTAAAAATTGGTCTAATCGTTTGGGCTAAAAGTTAATTTGTTAATTTTTTTTGTAATAAAAAAGATAAATTTTCAAAGCAAAACTAGAATATTTCAATTTGCTTTTAGAAAAGTAAATTTTAAGCATCCGAAGAAACGATTTTCAGCAAAATGAATTAATTTTAAAATAAAAAAATTATTTTTCAAGCAAAAATGGAATAGTTATAGCTTCAGCTAAAAAAATAATTCTTTTAAACTAAAAAAACGAATTTTTAGCCAAAGCAATTAAATTTTGATTCTAGTGATGAATTTTTAACCCGAAATATGAATTTTCTTTAAAAAAAAAAAAAGGAATTTGCAACTCAATATATTTTTTTAACCAAACAAATGAATTCTCAACAAAAATTAGAGCAGCTTAATTTCCTACAAAGAAGAATATTTTTAAGAAAAAAGATTACTTTTATATCTAAAAAAGTAAATTTCCCATAAAAAATGGAATAGTTCAAATGAATTTTCTACTAAAATGATAAATCTTCTATTAAGTAAAAATAATTATTGACAAAATACATGAATTTCCAACTAAACAGATAAATTTTCTAACCAAAATAAAATTCTTAAAAATTTCAAACAAAAAAGGAACGAATTTTGAAAAAATAGGTAAATTTTCGACCACAGAAATTAATTTTTAAGTAAAAAGATGAAGTTTCAACTGAAGGAGTTTCAACAAATAATTGAATTTTCATCCAAAAAAGATGAATTTTCAACTAAAAATAGAATAATAAAATTTTCAGTATAAACATTAATTTTCAATAAAATCAAAGTTAATTTTTAACAAAATAGTATAATTTTCAAACAAGAAGAATAAATTTCTATCGAAACAGATAAATTGTCCACAAAAAATTGAACAGTTACATTTTTAGGTTAAAACGCTTAAATATAAATAAGAAAAAAATAATTTAAAAAAAAAAAATGAGTTTTTTGTCAAAATAGACGAATTTTGAACAAAGTTAATGATATTCTCCCACAAATTTGAATTTGCAATCAAATAAGGGGATTTTAAAACAAATTTTTTAATTTTTGACTTAAGAATCTAAATTTTTAATCAAACATGGACGATTTAAATTTCCAGTCAAAACAATAAATTAATTTTCAACTATAAAACATAAATTTTAATTTTATAAACTTAATTTATAAAATATAATGATTAAATAATTTATAAAATTAGTTATAAAATTATTTATAAAACATAGTTTTTAATTTTTTTCCAAAAATAGTTGAATTCAACCAAAAAAGATGAAGTTTCAACCAAATATTTTGAATAGTTAACCAAAAGAGATTGATTTCAACCAAATTTATTTCAAAAAATTAATTTTAAGAGATTATTTAAAAAGATTATACAAGATTTGAAAAATTCTCAAAGAAGAATCTGAATGATTTTCAGGCAATTTTTTTAAATTTTCAGAATAAATAACAAATGCAGGAAAATTTTAAATAATTTTTAGAGATTAGATGCTTTAGAAGGTCTGACAAGGTTAAAAAAAGAATTAACATTATATTCGTGTGAAAATTTTGAATTATTTTTTATTTAAAAAAATAAACTACAAAATAAAATAAAAATAAAAAATTTAATAAATTCAAGACATATTTAGTAGAATTAAAAACATTTAAAATGAATTTTAAACTTTCAAAGATTTTCAGAAATATAAATTTTTAAGAATTTCAAAACTAAGCTTTAGTTCTGCAAAAATTTAGAAGATTATAAAATAATTTTTTTTAATTTTGAATGATATTTGAAAATTTTCAGAAAAATAATTCAAGCCAGTTAAAAATATTTTCAGGAATTTAAGACTTTTTAAATAGATTAGAAATATTTGAAAATAGGGAAACATTTTCGAAAATTTATCAAATATTTCTTGATTCCTTCCCAAATTCTAAAAGTTCTGAACATCTTTTACTAAGATTCGAATTTTTCCTAACATTTTGTAAAATCCTATAAAATAAAAAAATTTACTTTAAACTCTTGTACATTATTTTCTGAAACGTATAAAATATTGAAAAATATTTTTTTAAATGTTCTCAAGAATCTTTTCAAAATTAAATATATATAAATTTAAAAAGAAACTGATAAGATTATCTTGTTTTCAATTCTGAGAATTTAATTTCAACATGGATTTATTATAACACTTTGAAAAATAATTTTCGATTAATACAAGTGTTGATAAAGTAAGAAAAGATAAAAAATATTCGATAATGGTCTTTAGAGTGACTATACAAATGTTAGAATATTTTACTTTTGTTAAAAAGTCTATCTGATTAAAAAATTACCACATTTAAGAGTTTGTTTATTTAATTGTAATCGTTATTATATAGTGAAATTATAAAACTAAAGTATATTTCTATTCCTGAAATTTCAAATTGCCAATAATAACAAATAAATCGTTAATTAATAAATAATTAAATTGCTTGCATTATTTATAATTTCATAAATAGCTCATAAATGAATAATCAATTACTATGTTCAGCAGTTCCAAATTTAGGGAATTGAAATATTTGTGGGAATTTGATAATTCGTTTATTTTATAAGTGGGTCTAGAAATCTTTATTTATTATTTTCTATAAGTTCTGAATGACACACTTTTTACATTGGACAGTCCAGTGAAGCACCCCCCTGGTTTGTAATATCGTAAATGTTCACGATTTTTTTTTGCCATATAGTCACACCCTTGAACGGTTTTAAAAATTCTAATCGCTGAGGATTCGAACCCTGCCCACCTGCATAAGACTTCCTAGCCGTTAATTTTAAGTTTAATTGAAGCGTTAAAAATTAAACCGAAGAACATTAAAAATATTGTATTATTTCAGATTTAAAAAAATAAATATTAGGAAAACATTAAAATTTGAACTATTTTCGTAAAATATTTTTAATAAATAAACAAAATGACTTTATCGTAGGTTCATTTTATAGAGAATTTCGACAGCTACCAACCTATTTGAAATTTTAAAATAATAATTTATTAAATATAAATGTGTTAGGCAAATTTATTTATAAAACATTTTAAAATAAAGAACTTATGATAATTTTGAGACGAAGAGAAAAAAATATTTTCGGCCGTTGATTAAAAAAATAAAATTTCTTTTGCGTGTTTATTGAGTATTGTTTTGGAGAAATAACCCTAATGTATAAAAGTAAGTTTTATTTGAAAGGGTTCTAAATTATTTTTAAGATTTTAATGTAATCTTCAATATTCCATAAAATTTTCAAGACCTTGAAAGGCTTTTCTGGGATTTCAAAATATTTCAAAGGATTACAATTTTTTACAGTATTGTAAAAGATGTCAGGGAATTTCCAAGAAATTGCGAAGTGTTTGAAAGATTTTATGGTATTTTAAAAAATGTCAAGGAATTTTCAAGAGCTTTAAAGAATTTCAAAGGACTTCCAAAAATTGCAAAGGATTTAAAATATTTTAGGGTATTTAAAAAATTCAAAGAATTTTCCCAATTCCTTTTTTGAGATATTTACAAATTTTCAAAGAATTTCAATTTTTTAGGCAATTTTAAAAGATTCGATTGAATTTTTAATGGAGTTCAATAATTTGAAACGATTTACGCCAATTTGAAAAATTTGATGGCATTTTTTAAAAATTCAAGAAATTTTAAGAGCTTTATATAGTTACTTAGGATTTCAAAAAATTTAAACTGACTTTCAATATTTTTGGGTATTTTAAAAATTTCAAAGGTATTTAAACGAGGTTTAAAATATCGAAAGGATTTTGAAAAATTTGAAAAATGTTGGGATATTTAAAAAAATTTTAATGTTCCAATTCCTTTTTTGAGATATTAAAAAAATTTTCAAGGAATTCTAAAATATATTTTAAAGGGTTTCAATCAGTTAGGTAATTTTAAAAGATTGCATTGTATTTTCAATAGAATTTAACAATTTGAAAGGATTAAGCCCAAATTTGAAAAATTTGATGAGATTTTCCAAAAATTCAAGAACTTTTAAGAGCTTTAAATAATTACTTCGGATTTCAAAAAATTTAAACTGATTTTCCATATTTTTGGGTATTTTTAAATTTTTGAAGGAATTTAAACGAGGTTTAAAATATTGAATGGATTTTGAAAGATTGCGAAGAATTTGAAATATTTTAAGGTATTTTAAAATGATTTCGAGATCCTAATTTATTTTTTCAGATATTTAAAAATTTTCAGGGGATTCTAAAATATTTTAAAGGATTTCAAAATTTTTAGGCAATTTGAAAACATTCCATTGAATTTTCAACAGAATTCAGTAACACCGGCACACAAAAAAATTTTTCTTCCTGGTAGACTACACCAGCATATTTATATGTTTTTTGGGTCACTGAATCCGAAGCCGGGATCCAAAAAACCTATCATGCTAATATTTTTTTCGAAAAACGCAAAAATAGATTTAAAAATGACGCAAACTGCGATTTTTGGTTTATATTTTTGCACACAACAAATTTACGCTCGGTGGTATAGCATATCTATATTTTCTTAGGGTCGCTGGATCCGATTCCGAGGCCCAAATAATCTAGTTGGCTCATATTTTTTCGAAAAACGCAAAACAGACGCAAGAATAAAGAAAATAGCAATTTTTTCTGTATTTTTTGGGTAAAAATGGAATGCTTTATGTCTAGTGAACTTAATTACCATGCCTGTTGAATTTTTTGGGTCTCTCAATCTAATTTCGTTGTAAAAATAACCCAATTAGGTCGTAGTTTGTCTTTAAAACTCTGAATTAGCCAAATATAAGTTAGCCAAAAGGATGATCCAACTGGATCATTTGGACTACGAATTCGGATCCAGCGACCCCCAGAACATATAGATATGTTGATTAAAACCACCGGGCACACGAATTTTGTTTGCAAAAATATACACCAAAAATCGCTGTTTTCGATGATTTTAAGCCTATTTTTGCGTTTTTCGAAAAATTATGAGCATACTAGGTTTCTGGACCCCGGATTCGGATCCAGCGACCAAAAAAAATATCGGTATGCTGATGTAATCCGCCAGGCAGACTACTTTTTTTCTGTGCAGGTGTAATTTGAAAAGATTACGCCATATTTGAACAAAGTGATAGCATTTTTTCAAATTCAAGAAATTCTCAAGAGCTTTAAAATACTGAAAGGATTTCCAAAAATTTGAAATATTTTGGGGTATTTGAAAAGATTTCAATGTCCCAGTTCTTTTTTCAGATATTAAAAAATTTTCAAGGGATTCTTAAATATTTTAAAGGATTTCAATTTTATGAGGCAATTTAAAAAGATTCCATTGAATTTTTAATGGACTTAAATAATTTAAAAGGATTACGACTAATTTGAAAAATTTAATGGCATTTTTTTTAAATGCATGAAACTTTCAAGATCTTTTAATAGTTTGTTGCTATTTAAAAAAAGGCAAACTGATCTTAAATATTTTAGGATATTTTAAAAATTTCCAAGGTATATTAAAAGATTTCAATGTCTCAATTGCTTTTTGAGATATTGAAAAATTTTAAAGAGATTTTGATATATTTAAAAGGTTATCAAATTTTATAGGCAATTTTAAAAGATTCCATTAAATTTTCAATAGAATTTAATAAATAAAAAGGATTACTCAAAATTTTAAAAATTTGATTGTATTTTAAAAAAGTTCAAGAAATTTTCAAGAGCTTTAAATAGTTTCTAGAGATTTAAAAAAACTGCTTTGAAATATTTTATAATATTTAAAGAAATTCCAATCAAATTTCACATGTCTCAAAATAACGGAAGGATTTTTAAATATTGTAAAGGTATTTAAATGTTCTAGGGTATGTAAAGAGATTTTAAGGAATTTTTAGCAGCTTCAAAAAATTTCAAAGGATTTCAAAATATTTAAAAGGGAATTCGAAGGGTTTAAAATATTAAAGAATATTTTCAAAGATTCCATGGAATATTGAATTAATTCTAAATACTCGAATTAAAAAAAATTAATTAATTTTCAATATTTTAGAAGAATTTTTAATAAATGTCAATAAATTGAATTAATTTCAAAGGATTTTAAAGACATTAGGGTATTTTTTTTAATTCCGAGGAATTTTCAAGGCCTTCGAGCAGTTTCAAAGAATTTCACAGGATTTGAAATATTGTAGTAAATTGAAAAAGTTTAAAGGAAATTTTTAATACATTTAGAAAAATTTAAGGGATTCCAAAAGTTTTAAATATTTTAGGGCATTCTTTAAATTTCCATACAAATTTCATGAACTTCAAGAAGTGATTCCCAAGGGTTCTAAAGACTTTGGGGTATTTTTAAGAATTCCGAGGAATTTTTAAATGATTTTACAGGATTTGAAATATTTTAGAGTATTTTTAAAAATACCAAAATATTAAAATTTTTTAAGAATAATTTCGGGTATTTTAAAAGATTCCAAGGAATTTTTGATAGATTTAAATAATTTGAATTGATTCCACATGATTGTAACAATTTTAGGTTAATTTAAAGAATTCCAAGAAATTTTAAAGACCTGTAAAAAATGTCGAATAATTTCAATGGATTTAAAATATTTTCAATACATTTTGAAAATTTTAAGGGGTCCCAAAAAGCTTAAATATATAAGGGAATTTTTTTAAATTCCAAGAAATTTTCAAGAGCTTTTAAAAGTTTCAAGGGATTTCAAAATAGTTTAAAGAATTTCAAATATTTTAAATACTTTATAGTATTTTTAAGATTTCCAAGGATTTTTTAAATATATTTAAAATTTTGAAGTGATTCCCAAGGGGTATGAGAGCTTCGGGGTATTTAAAAAAATTTCAAATGATTTTAAAGAGCTTTTGAAAGTTTCAATTGAGCTTAAAGAATTTGTAATATTTGAGAGTATTTCAAAAGATTGCATGGAATTTTTAACACATTTAATGAGTGTACAGGGATTCCAAGAAATTCAATATATTTTGGGGCATTTTAAAATATTTCAAGGTATTTTAAAAAGATTTTAACCATTTGCAGTCATTCGAAAGGATTCTAAAGACTATTTTTTTTATAATTTCGAGGAAGTTTAAAGTGCTCTAAAAAATTTCGAATGATTTAAATTAATTAAAAATATTCAAGGTTATTTTCAAAGATAAACAAAAGTTCTTAAGTTTTGATAATTATGGAAATAAAAAGTCAATTTTTGAAATTTACAATCTTCCAAAATGAATTCAAATGTAAAAATCAAAGTGACAGAATTTTTAATTGTGAAACCTTACATTTGAATAATTTTGAATTGTAAGTTATCAAAATTACAAACTTTACAATTTCAAAGGTGTACAATTGAATTTTTTTTAATGTGGTTGATTTTTAATTGCAAATTATTAAATTTAAAATATATAAATTTGCAAATTATTCCATTATTAAGACATATATTTAAAAAGAAAGTAATTTGAAACTTTCAATTTTTGTTTATTTTAAATATTTACAATGGAAAACTCTTGAATTTTATAGATGTGCTTGTATGAATAAAAATTCCTGAACTTTTATGATTTTGGAAATCAAAGGTCAAGTTTTCAAATTAAAATCTTAAGATTTGAATAATTTTTAATTGCATGTTATCAAAATTAAAAACTCTAAAATTCTAGAATATGATAACACAAATTTTTAAAAATTTTGAAGATTTACTGTGGGCCGTGCATAAATGATTTCTTTTGGGTTCTAAATTTAACTATGTGGTCTAAAATTCTAGTTTTTCTTGCTGTAGAAAATTTTTATGTTTAAGTTGAAAATTCGGCTGTTTTGTGGAAAATGTGTTTTTTTTCTCTATCGAAAACTCTGATATCGGAAACTGAACCGGAAACGACGCAAGAAATAATATCGGAAACGACGCCGGAAACGACGCTGGAAATGACAACGTAACCGACGTCGGAAACGAAATCGGAATTTAGGATCGGATCAGACGTCATTTCCGGCGTCGTTTCCGGCTTCGTTTCCGCTGTGAAATTTTTATTTTTAATATGTACTTATAACTATGATGGTTGTAGGGGAATATTTCTTTGAATGAAATAAATGTGAATTGATAGAAGAAATATATTTTAAAGTCAAGCAAATATTTTATAGGCTCAAAAAACTATTTCCCTATATCAAATTTTTCAACATTGGAAGCAAAAAATATCCCACTGATTTAAAAATATATTTCTTTGACCTAAATAATGCGCGG
>JAWWLR010033783.1:0-10403 GCA_035041075.1 Acraspis erinacei | reverse complement strand
AGGTCAAAGCATCGACAGCAGTAATTTGGTGATTGTGAATTCTCTTTTGTTAAAGCTCCTTCGGCTTTAACGAACGCATTCTCATCACGTATCTCGCTCTTTGCTCTCGAATTTTTCCCTCAAATTGTATGTTATTTCCATAAATGTATATTATGACAATGCAGAACATGAATTGATATTAAAAGAGACGTAGCAACGCGCATACTTAAAAAAAAACTTTCAGTATTGAAAAAATGTAATTTTCAGATTTTCCATTATTTTTTATGCTGTCAAATTTGAATTGTTTTTTTTTTCTTCAAGAAAGGTAAAAAAGTTGTTATTATAATCCTGTAGATATTTTGTTAATTTTATACCTTCCTTCAATTTTCCGGCGCATTTTGAAAGAAGAAGATGAAAAATATTAGAATCGAACACCAAATTAATATCTCAATGAGGCCTAAATTTATGGAAGTTTTTAGAACAAATTCGAGTTTTTTTATAAAAAAAAAAATCAAATACGTCAAACTTTTTAGACACGTTTCTTGTGGCGATTCGGAAAATACGTTTTGCCTAATTTCCTCTAAAATTCAAAATATTTCGTCCCCGAGAGCTTTTGGGACCTTAAGTTTCGGTTTCCTTTTTTTTAGTGAAACAATTTTGCTTCAAATTCATGTATATACTTCATGACCAGTTTCCTTTGCATCCATTTTTTTCTTGAAGCGATGTTATTTTAATTGAAACTTCAAACGTTTAGCTTGCAAATTTAACTATTTTTGTGATAATTCGTTTTCTTTTTGTTTTATTTCTAACTGAGAATTAACTTGGAATATACAAATGTAACTATTAATTTTTTTGGTTAATTGAAGCTGAAATATTTGTTTGAAACTTAATATATTTGGCCAAGAAGTTTTTTTTTTGTAAAAATTAACCTTCTTGATTGAAATTTTTGGTTGGAAAATCGTATTTTTTGGGGAGAAATTGCAACTACTGATAAGGAGGTATCACCAAGTGTAAATTTTATTTTAATTTCCTGCACCTTTTTCTATATATTTCATTTTCTATTTATTAAGATATCTACAAATATAGCTTACTTTATTAATCTTCAAAAACTCTGAAATATTCATTTTTTAGTCCATCTCCTCAATGAAAATTTATTGTTTAAACTTTATCATGTTGTTTACAAAAAAATTACTTTTTATGAGTCATAAGATTTTTTCATAACGTTAAACAAATTATGATTAAAATTAAAAGTACATAATATAATTGAAGTTTTATCAGCGAAAATTTGTATTTTTGATGGCATTTGATACCTTCCAAAGTAAATATTTCTTTGATTACGTACTGTGCTATTTGAAAATTTTAATTAAAATTGCAATTTTTTATTCAAGAAACCTCGGCTATACTTCTAATCTTAGGCATAAGTATTAAGCAATAAAAAGGATTAGTGTAATTTTTAGAAAACCAATTTTTTTGCGGATAACATAATTTAAAATAGAAAATCTTACAAAAATTCAAAATTTCCCCTTTTGCAATTCAAAAAAAGCTTCAAACAAAAATGGCATTTTTCAATTCAGCCAAAATTTAAATATTAAAATGTATGTCTTTTCGCTTAACTAAAATTTTTTTAAAAATTAATAAGAAAGGCCTCTATAAATTTCGAACCAAAATTTCACTTGAACAAATAAACAACTCAACTCGATATAATTCAAAATAAAACTATTTAAACATTAAATAATTGTATGTGATATGAAATTAGTTTGAATTTTAAAGACTTTAAGCTCAGAAGAGTTCTGATTGTTAAATTGTTTAACTAAGTGCCTAATAATTCATGCAAAAAATTCTTCACACATAAAAGTTTTTTTTTTCTTCAAATAGATAAATTTTTATTGAACCATAAGCGGCCAACATTTCTTTGTTTTTAGAGGCCATCCTTAAATATTTTTCCTGAGAATAAGGCTGCCAAGAAAAAGCTTCGCGCAAGCAATAAGTAACTTTAAATTATTATTTTTCAAATATACGATTTTAGGTTCGTATAATATTTCTTGCATTATGTGTTACGAGGGCTGTTTGATAAGTCAATGTCTTTTTTAATAACAGATTTTTTTCGGCAAATAAGCATCTTATTTCGTCAACGCGATCTATGAGTAGACTACTGTTAAATCTTGAGCAAGCTGGATCGTTTAGTTTGTGTTTGACAACTATTGAAAGCACATAACCTCGTGAATTTTAACGACAATGGAAAAAAGTGAACTTCGTGTCCTGATTAAGCATTATTTTTTACGTAAAAAACCATTACTTAAACGAAGGAAAGACTTGATAAATACTATGGGAACTCTTCACCATCAATTTCAATGGTTAAGAAGTGGTTTACTAAGTTCCGTTGTGGTCGTACCAGCACAAGTGACGCCGAACGTTCAGCTCAACCAAAAGAAGTAATCACACCAGAAATCGTCGATAAAATCCATGGAATGATATTGAACGATAGGAGAGTGAAAGTGCGTGGGGTGGCTAAGGCTTTAGGAATCTAAACTGAGCGGGCATCTCACATTTTACATGAATATTTGGACATGAGAAAACTATCCGCGAGATGGGTGCCGCGATTCCTCACAGTCGACAATAAGCATAACCGTGTGACCACTTCAAAGGAGTGTTTGACGATGTTCAACCGCAATCCGAACGAGTTTTTGCAACGTTTCGTAACCGTGGACGAAACGTGGATCCATCACAACACACCAGAGACCAAGGAACAATCGAAGCAGTGATCTGTCGGCCAACAAGGTCATGGCCACAGTTTTTTGGGACGCAGGCGGTACCATTCACATGAATTATCTTCAGACGGGTAAAACAATCAACGGTCAATATTATTCAGAGCTTTTGAACAGATTCGATACTGATTTGAAGAAAAAACGACCGAATTTGTCGAAGAAAAAAGTGTTGTTCCATCAGGACAATGCGCGGGTGCACACGTGTGTAGTTGCGATGGAAAAAATCCATAAATTGGGCTACGATCTGCTACCTCATCCAGCATATTGTCCAGATTTAGCCCCCTGCGACTATTTCATGTTTCCACACCTGAAGAAATGGCTGGGCGGTAAGAGATTTGGGTCGAATGAAGAGGTCATCACCGAACCAAACGCCTATTTTGAGGGCCTTGAGAAAACCTATTACTTGGAAGGAATAAAAAAATTGGAAACACGCTGGACTAAGTGTATCGAACTAAAAGGCGATTATCTTGAGAAATAAAACGCTTTTTGCCGAAAAAAATCTCTTATTAAAAAAGTCAGTGACTTATCAAACAGCCCTTGTACTAAACACTAATAATTAAGAGATTTTGACCAATTTTCCAATATGAAAAATTCAATTTTCGGATGAACTATGTATCATACGAAAAAAATTGGCTTGGTTAAGTCCTACCGGAATCTTATAGGATTTGTTTGAGCATTCGTCGTTCCGTGTATTGGGTAATCAGATACAAATATTATCAAGAACATGTTTAAAGAATATCTAACTCATGCGATAAGAAAGGTGATGTATGCTGTAATATATTTCTGGAATAATCACTAGTTACACTGTTGAATGAATTATTAATACGCAGTAATCATTTTTTTTCTCCAAAAAATGAAGATCCTCTCTACTGTGATCCTACCATGGGTGCTTTTTCTGAACTTGATAGGTAAATATAATAATATATTTTTAAAAACGTTTTGAAGGTTTTCGCTGAAAACCCTTTGTGCATCTTAATCAAGATGAAATGATGTTAAACCTTTTCTTGAAGACCAGTGCGGAAAATGCGATTTCAAGGTCCGACATCCTGATGTGAAATAGTGAAAATCATCCAGATTCGGGTATTTTATTCTTACACCCTTAAAATTAAAGACTTAAGGAATTTTCAATTATGAAAATTTAGAATCTTACTACTTGAACTCCAAAGATACGAGATCGAAGTATACGAGCGATCCTCAAATACGAGAATTTTTCCGCTCCACCCCTGCCCTTTTTGAGAGTCAGGCGCGTGCGAGTGCGCTCTGCCTTGAATTCGAGGTGCGCATGCGCGTAGTAATACCATGTGCGTTGTCACACATTACCGGTAAAGTCGAAACGTCGAAGGAGTGGGAGACCTTCTCACGGTCTTATTTTTGCAGTTCCCTATTCCCGAACTACTCGTATCTTTGGAGTTCGAACGTATTCCAAAAACCTCATTACGAATTATCCCATTCTAAACTATACAAATGTACAGAAATTTTAAGTTAAAAACTTAGAAACTGAACATTTTTCCATGTTAAATCTTCATAACATTATTATTTGCAAAAGCGAGGGAAACTACATAATTGTAAGATATAACCATTCAAAAATGATGGATCTTTAATTGTAAATGATAAAAATTTCAGAGTGCCAAGATTTCTTTGAGATTGCCGGGAGCTCAGCTCGTCGGCGTTCGGATGGAGTCGGCTGTTGTTTCGACTCACCTAGGTAGCGTGTGAACCACGTACGGGCGAATGCTTCATTGTGTGAATGTTCCATTTTTGGCAAAAGGTTTCTAAGATTTCTGAAAGTTCCCAGAATTCTAAATGTTCCAAGAGTTCTCCAAAGACTTATCCTAAGACTTCCAGCGTAGCGATCTGAAATTTCTCAGTTACTAGCACCTCGAATTTATAGATGGACCGTAATTCAATCCGTCTTGAATGCCCGACTTTTTAAAAATGCAATCCTCTGCTTCTTGTTGCAGAGTTAAGTTTGCAGATTGAGTCTTTACCCAATAGTGAGCCAAATCCTGATGCTGCTCATCTTACCGGAACTTTATACTCACCTAAAAGACATAATTCTCCAGCCAGCTCTGCTCGTGCCAAACGTCGTCGTGTCGAGTCTCCTCCTGCCAAACCGTATTCTACAGATAGGTCTTCTTCATCAAAACCTCCTCTTCCTAAGAGGTGCAAGGTTCCACCTACAAGGCTTCCTTCTTCTAACAGGCAGGGTTATAAGCTTAAAGATCTTAAACTTATTCGGCTTATATCTAAGGCGAATCGAGACCGAATATTCGAACTTCGAAGGTACACTTTTCCTACCGATACATCAATTAAATTGATAACCAGAATTGATGTTCCAGAACCCATGATAACCACAGAACAAATAGTTATATCAACAGCCGATGGTGACGTATTTGGAATACTGGAGAGTACTAACTCTCTGGCTGGAATATATTTGTATCGTAAAAGACATTATAGACGAGTGAAAATAAACATGAAAAACGGGTTGGTTACCTTTTTGACCCCAGAAGAAATTAAGGAAACTCCAGTAGGAACCCGACGCAAAATCAATAGAGATTTTGATATAGAACGGGAAAAACTCGTGTAAACTGCAATTCCTCATGCACTATTTATTAAATAAAAACTATGTATAACTAAAATATAATATTCCTTGATGCTCAGATTGAATCGCTAAGTAACAAGTAACCTGTAGTTACAGATAATAATAAAAATGAAATATGTATACTCGAGTTTGGTTTTTTTTTATTTTCAGATTTCTTCTTTCATGTGACTGTGACCACTGATGAGTTTTTATTTGAGAATAATCAAAATTGAACTATTTCAATCTTGTGAGAGTTATTTGGTATACCCTCTCACTGACCTATCACTACTTTGCTTAATTGTCCTTTGACTCTGACGTAATATTATATTTTTGAGAAACGATCATTTCTTTTTAAATTTAAATTAAATTAAATTTCAAATATTTTTATAAATTTTGCGGAAAGTTATGAAATTTGCTGGTAATGTATTGTGATATTTCAGATAATTTATGATAACTTAACATAAATGATGATTATGAGGATGATATTGAAGGATTTGCAGATAGTGCCCATTTTGAAATTTAGTCACTACCTATAGGGCCATACATAAATTAATAAATCAAGAATAATTAAACACATTAAAATATCATTTAAATAAAGTTTAAATAAAAAAAAATCTAGAAAATTTTACAGTCATTTCGAACAAAACTTAAACAAAATTTCTTACATGCAGCAAGTTAAGATACCTTCTTCTTAAATGTTCGATAATATTTGTTACACAAACAGTAACAACTGCGGCATTCTGAATCACTTTCGTAGTAAAATATTACTATTTGATTCACAGTTTTTAACTAGGCAAAACTTTGTTTAAAGCAAATATTTTTAAACTAATTTATAACTTATAAGATATTCTTAGCCACAAAGGCGTGTTAAAAACGGATGTCTCATACTTTCTTAAAAATCTAAAGCGATTTGAAAGTCAAGTAATATCAACCACTTGCGAGTTTGTTTGGATAAAAAATTTAAGATTTTCGTCGAAGAAAAAAGTGTGACTTTTTCATAAAACCATGATTTTTTGACATTCTTTGGTAATTTTATAAACAAATTATGTGAATAAATTAGAAGCGTTAATATTTAAAATAAATAAAAAATCTTTATTTCTCTTAATTTTCTTTAAATTATATTGCCGTCAATGTTAGTGTTGAACATTTATTATTCAATTTTATTTTCTTAATCTATAAACGAATTGCATGATCAATATGCAAGTCTGCACATTTAGAGTGTTTGTAAATTTAACAAACAGTATTTAATAATATATTGTCAACACGAAACATTACTGAAAATAGAATTGAAAGAATTTTACCATTTTTTAATTTGAAAAGATTTTTACAATTGATCCTGAATATCCATACCGGGAATTTATTTACATAATTTTTTCATAAGGTGAACGAAGAATATTCGCAGGTGAAAAACTTATATATGAATTGTATATCTAGTTGACAAAAAAATTAGATTTTTAAATTGTGTTATACATTTTCATGTATTTAACAAATTAAAAATATTAGTGATTTTCCTACTAAATATAAACTGGGTATAACTATTTTACCGTGGTTGAGACCCGAAAGAGTCCCCAAGATTATTTTTTCTTAATTGAAACGTGAGTTCAAAAGAAGTTCTTATTTCCAGATAGAAAAAAATTAAAGGAGGAGTATTAATTAAATATTTTTTGGCTGCTATTTGAAAGTTGTACCTTTTACAATGTTTTATTTTTAAATACTGCATGATTTTGAATTAATTTTAGAAATATGCTTCTGTAAGAAGCATTATTCCTTTATAAAAATATTGTCCTTGGTATAAGTATTACCGATATTTACTCTCTACATTTAATTTATTTTAAAAAATGTAACGGATTCCAATAAGCAAGATTTTGAACTGATTCACAACGTTATTTCGATTATTACAATTTTTATAAATGGCTAAGTTATTTTAATTCAGTGAGACTTTTACCGCTTAATTAATAAATTCTTACAAATAGTAATTGCTAATTACTAAGTAATATTTAGAAAATTATTAAAAGAGTGCTCTTGAATTTTTATCTTCAAAGTATTGCAAATATGTATCAGATTCAACCGGCTTCGTTCCGGTTCCTGTTTTGTTCCTAGCCAAAACAAAACCGGATCTAGATTTGGTTTCGAAAAGAATAAATAGTAAATTAC
The DNA here is from genome assembly GCA_035041075.1 of Acraspis erinacei. Taxonomy (NCBI): domain Eukaryota; kingdom Metazoa; phylum Arthropoda; class Insecta; order Hymenoptera; family Cynipidae; genus Acraspis; species Acraspis erinacei. The sequence continues at coordinate 2,924 of JAWWLR010033783.1, read as the reverse complement.
ATACGTAGGCCAGTAAAATAATAAATTTCGGGCGGAGGGCGAAAAATTCTTTGCAATTAATATGTATATTCCCTCACTAGAGACAGATTAAAATATTAGGGGATTTCAATAAAGCTTAGTACTAACGGATTTTATAGGGTACAAAACACGAACTTGGAATCGTAATTAAAAAATTCAAAATATTATCCAAAGTTGGGAAAATTTGATTCAATTTGTGGATTGCCATGACAGTTTAGAGACAAAATTTCAAAATTCGACTAAAATATTGAGCCTTTTCTCATAACAGTAGATATCTTTAAAAATCATTAACAGAAGGGTTTTCGAGTTTTAGAAAACAAACTGCGGGTCACCGCTTCCTAAAGTACATTACGCAATATTTGAAGTATACATTAACGGTAAAGATTCTGGTCTACTAAATTGTTATAAATCGTACCTTTTAATTGTTTACTGTAATTTTTATGCCCAAACACATTAATAAAAGCACTATATTAGCAACTTCTGTGACAAAGAACTGATTTTTTGATAAACTCTCACTGAGAATTGTTGAAGGTTTTAGTTATTTTACTCTTCTCACACCAGAAGAAAAGACACAATTCATTTTGTAAAAGAAGATTCAGCTCTGGGATGCAATTTTTTAATGGTCTTCTTCCTCAGATGATCTTTTCCGAGGTGTATCACGAGTGGATCAGAAATGGCCCACCAATAATGGGCGAGATCTAAGTTTGTAGCTGTCCTCGAGTATTTTTCGAGTACACTACTCTCTGCAAGGCTTAATCTCCTCATTTCTTGCTTGCTGAACTTCTTCTGAGAGTTTCCCGATGGGCAGTGTGGAAGCTTTTATGATTTTTTCTCCGTGAGGCAAAATCATATGTATTGAGACTGGTTTGTAAAACCATGGATACTTGCTAACGGAAATGTCAACAGTTGCGAAAGCGAGTTCCTTGAATTTCGCTGGTTCCAGGTCTTCACCAGTTGCTAATGCCTGAAGGATTATGGGAAAATGTTCTATGAGATCTTTATTAACACCCGTGGTTTCCCTGATCTTTTCGAAGTTTTGAAAAAATGTCCTCGCAGTGTTTCCATCATTGGATGTACGAGATCCTTGTGTTGGAACATCTAGAATAATCCCCAACTCCGCTCTTAACTCTTTTTGAATTTTGGCCTTTCTTGCTTGGAGTAGTACCTTATTTATCGCCTTTGCTGCCCATTCTTTAAAAGATAATCTATACGCAATGTGCAAAATGTACTCTAAGGATCGAATCCATGCTTTAGAGTTGACAATCCGAATTCAAAAGATTGATATCTTCTGATTTAGATTTTACCTTCTTAATATCATTCACCTCTTGCGGACTTCCTTTGCAGACGCAACAAACAACACAATATGATGTGTTGGTAATCATTCCACGCACTTTTCCATCGATCATTGTACAGAGTAATTTATGATTGGTCAGAAAAGTTACGCCATTTAATTCAACTACAGTTGAAACAAGATTATTGATCTGTTTATTAATATTTTTAACTAAAGGCAACGTTTCTTCTGGGCTTTCTTCCGCGAATTAAAATCCTATTAATCTGACAGTTTTTGGTAAAGAATGCTTTTCATTTTCCGAATATATTGTTGATGGTTCACAAGTATCCTGTGAGCGAAGAGCAACCAAGGAAAGCAAAAAAGGCTCGCATCAGAGTTTTCTTCCATCAGCCAACTTTTCCTCATATGCGGAGAGACCAGAAGTTCCGTCGAAGCCCCATTTACAAAATAAATCCAAACTAACTGGAAATTCAGATTTAAAATCTTATGGAATTATACCTGGAATTTAAAATTATCTTTCTACAGTATGATCCAACAGAACCTGTAGAGTTGCAAGGCACTATTTCATTTACCCTAATTTCAGACTTCTTTAGGTAGCAGTTTTCTTTGGCGACTAAAATCTCGTTGTATGTAGCATAAATATCCGCATTTTTAGTTCTTGTAGTTCTGCGTATTGTTTCATGATAAGATATAGAAAACTTAGAATCCAAAATTTGTGCTAGAACTTCATCCCTTGTAAGGGGTATAGGGTGATTACCAGAGCATTGTGACTGCGACTGACCCTGCTGATCATGATCTGAGCTTGTGACATTTGAATTCGATCTCTCTCAAATGTTTTCAACTGCAATTTGTTTGGAGCTTCCTAAAACATCTGAGACATTGTATTTAACTTCGTTCAAAAATCTAGATTGATCCAGAACTTTGTCTACTGTCCTTTCCTGTGTTAGAATACAGCAATCCTCGAATTTTGTTACACTCTTTTGAGCATAATTAAGACCATCAATAGATGCATGTGGAATTTCAAAATTAGAATTTAACCAACATTCGTTTTGCTTCAAGAATTGTTCATGCATGTAAAAAGCTGACCTCCATCTTCTTTTGAAATTCGGTATAAACCATCGAGTTCATTTCAAGTTTAAGGATTCAAGGGCTTTTGTACTCAAATTGAACTTACTTTTGACAAAATCGGATAATAAGATTTGCGGATCCACGTTCTTATTCTCAATTAGTAGCTTACCCAATTCTTCGTTTTTTAAAGACACGTTCGACATCCCTTCTAGAAAAAATGATTGGATCCGATTACGAGCGATTGAAAATAATATCCAATCGTTCCCAATGGTGTTCCTTAAGGGGATTTATTAGAGTTATGAACATTTTATCAAGATTCACTCCGCAATTTTGAATATTTTTGTCTGATTTCTTGCTTACGGCATCTAAATATTCCTCCCTTGGCTCCCAAGAAACCGATTTTTGGATAAACTAAAGCAGTTAGTAAACGACTGTTGTAATGATTGCACATACTTCTATTGCAGGTTGGCCTTCAATCTTTAAACATATAATTTTCACATAACCTGTTCAATACATGACATTTTATACTTCAAAAACCGCTGTCCCT
>JAWWLR010033755.1:0-10403 GCA_035041075.1 Acraspis erinacei | reverse complement strand
ATTTTGTTTGATTTGGTTCAGATTTGCGACCTGTAGGTGGTTTTGAACGAAATTATTGCTATATCCCCAATGTGCGGTGTAGTGTAATTCGTCCACCTGCATTTCTGGCGAGTCATCGTCAGCAGCCTCGAGGGTGTGTAATGCTGGCCTTCGGCGTGGAAAGCAAAATCGCTTAAACTTACGGTGAGCTAAGTTCGGTAGCAGTGGTTTTTAGAACGATTTCTCAATACAAACGTCTAATTGTTCCTGGTGGTCGAAATTTATTATGTCACATCGATTTATAGTGGATTGTAATTTTGGTAACATGTTCCGGGGCGCGTAATTTATTTGCTCAAGTTTCGAGTAGTGAGGCGACAATCGGTTTAGAAGGGTAAGGATGCATGTTGAAAAATCTGCGACAGGTTCGTCCATTCCCTACGTGCTGGTGTGCTTCAGATCGAACTAGTAGTCAGGGTCACGGAAACGAAATTTGTGCAGATTCTAAATAATCCAACCATGAATCCCACTCTTTCCTCCAGTTAGTAAACCAATGGAGTACGATATCTGATAAGACGAACGGTATATACAATAATAATTCCCCATCCGAAATTGGCACTAAACTCTCGCATTGATGACTGCTTTAAACATGTATATAAACCTTTGCTTTCATTACCCGTAAACCAAAGGTTCCATTTCCGTAATATTTCGTAGATGAATTTTAGATATGGTGAACCACACGATTTACCAAAACTTTTGCGTGGACGTTGATTACTGAACAAGGCGGTACTATGGTGGGGGTAACTCCTGTGATGCAAACTATGTTCACAGTAGGCGTGGTTCGGGTCACAGGTGTCATCAGCTTCAAATTCGCTCTCATTGCCACTATTGCTGTACGCCGAAGCCCAAATGTCATTTGCTGAAAGGGGATGCTTGTCCGGTAAGTGGTGGCGGCTGTGTTGCGCGGACCTGTCATTCTGACTGGTTCGTAGTCCGAGATCGCTATGGCATCCCGTTGTATCGGGTATCGAGCATGTGGTAAAGGCGTCTGGCCTCGAAAGTACTGTTAGTGGATGTGAGATGAATTCCTCCATCATAAGGATTTCTGGTGCAGACCAAGGTATCGGTCCAACGCGAGTAAGCTTATGCATAAAGTGTAGGGAAAATTATCCGCGTTTATCCCTCGCTCTGGTGACATCCACGGTTTCCAGCAGTCAGGTTCCCGAATTATTGGAGACAGCAAACTCGATTTAACACGAGAATCCTAATTCTTAGGTAACGGCGGCAATAAACGAATTAGCGAGGAGGTTACAGATTGATTAGTAAAACAAAACAACGACTTCCAACTAATTCTAAATTCTTAAATCTACATAAAATATATCCTTTGAGTATCATTCCATGCAGTGGAGAGGGCCTGAGTTCAAATAATCGATACATGGAATGCCACTGTTTGCATAAGGACATGCGATACTTTGTCGTGTGATCAATCGGTTACAGTTCCCCCGGCTTTTTTCTACAAAAATGAAATTGTTTAAAAACTGAATTCGGAGATGCTATAAAATATCATAACGGACGCCCCTCGACTCTTTTTTCAGGGATAATAACAACAAAATTATTGTGCTAAATAAAAATCGTATGCATGTGCATTATTTTGGTGGTAGGGTCGTTTTTCAGTTCTCTGTCATTCCGATAATGTAGGTCTCTGTCGTACCGATGCTTTGAATAAGCACTCTAGAATAATTATAAGAGAGAATTGCAACACACATAATCTCAAAATACACACACACACATCAAATTTAGCAAAATTAAATTTTTTGAATTAACGCACAAAAACAGTGTGGAGGGTCGTCCGTTAGCATATTTGCTGTCACATCCCAGATTTTGAAGACAAACTAATTATTATTCTATAAAAAAAGCCAGGAAAATCTAACACTGATAAAATCGATACTAATTCTGAAGCGCCATACATATTAATTAAATGGAGCAAAATTAAATTTTTTTACATTAACTCACAAAAAAAGTTTAGAGGGACGTCCGTTAGCATATTCGCTATCATTTCTCAAATTTTTAAGAAAAATCATTATTATTCTATAAAAAAACCGGGGAACCTAAACTGGTATAATCGATAATTTTTTAAGTATCACATGCCCATAAAGCACACAATGAAGAGTGCGTATCCATAGTTACGGAAATAGTCAGAGACACTGTAACCGCAATTGTAAGAATCTATTCAATAAATATGGTTAAGCTAGCACGTAAAGTGCATATTTCTGAAAGGTCAAGATAAGAGACAAAGCAAGTACCGGGAATCTCAACAGACCGGCTGTGTTAGTCGTCGATGACACTCACCTCGTGATATCGATATCACCGTACGTGCAACCTACAAATCGTAACCACCCTATCCTTAACATGAAAATCTCCGACTATATAAACACAAGAATCAACCCTGTTTATCGTCTCTACGTATCAAAAAGTCATACTGTCAACTCGATCTACGAAGTACGAACCGCTTTAACGTATTATCATGCATTGAACTAAAGTTCCTTTGGCTGAGACTTTCAGTCGTCGTATTGTTAGTGACAACGAATCCATACACTAATAATCAATCAAGTCTTATCAACCTGTTATAATCGGCTACCTCCCAGGTAGCAAAATGTCGGCACGAAATAACCCTATGCACCGGCACGCAGTCCGATTGACAGGACCACTGTTCAAGCACATGATTAGCTCGGTGTAAGCGCCATTGCGAGCAATATTGCTTTCCCCATTGCCGCATCTGGGAAAAGTCAAACTCGCGAAAGCAAATCCTGCAAACGAAAAATCGAGACACGCTTTCAAGCCTCTCAGACGTTGCCCATGAGCAGAGGAGCCGAATTTTGTATCAGATATTGTGGAAGAGTGTTTCGCATATCTTTGTCGGTAGTTTTTTACGAGAACGGACCGATTGTTTAGCAACGAAAACTATTTTCAACCCGCTGCTGATTTTATCGAAACGGCTATCTTGGGATTAAGGAGGACTCACACTAACCGATGCTTTATGGCAGGCACATCTTTCTTCGGCACGCCATCGGGCGACCATCGGTCCGGTAATGTGCCAGGCACGTTTTGTATCTGGGACTGGTCCCTCTTACGCAATTTTTCAAACTATCCTCGCTATTTTCACGGGACGTGGCAGCAAGGAAAAGTTCGAAGTGCATGATAAGCATTGGTATACTTCTCGTGTTCGCAAGCTCTGCTATCGTTATAAAACCTACAGAATACACTGAATTACCTTGTGTGTAATCTTCGGAGAAGGATTACACAAGTGGAGGGTTTAAAATAACGTCATCACTGTTCAAATTCCGCGTATAATACTATTCCGCGAACTAATAGTAATTTAAAATAAATTTAATTTTCGATTTCAAATATTCCTTCGAAATTTCAACATAAATTACAGCCAAATTTCAAGCCTAGCAGAAAAGGAAACAAATGTGCAATTGTGAAGTATTCTGTTGCTTTCGCAAGCGATATAGTCATTATACCTATAAATAACTACAGCATATTCACTATTCTCGTCTCATGTTGCTCCGAATTTAAAATCAAGGTGCTTTCTGAAAAAACGCGACTCATGCCACACAATTCATTGAATTGTTACCATTACTTCATACATTTCGTGACAAATTAATATATTAATGAAGAAAATATTATAATACACCACCATAAAATAGGCTAGGTCCTTCACTTTATGAGTAATTTTAGAGTCGATTTTTCAAAGCGTACTCGTCGGATGTTTACTGTGTGTTCCCACTGAAGAATGGAGGCAACTACTTTTTATTCATTTTGCTAAATCGTCACCTTTAAGTAAAAAGAGCTTTTACAGTAAAGTCATTTCTCAAATTCCTTTGAACTATTTTGCAAGTATGAAAAGTAAATTATTTAACCAAAGAACAAAAACAAAATTCATAATTGAAAAGTCAATTCACACGAACTTACTTAAAAAATAAAGTAGTTGACTTCGTTTACAATCCATCCTTTAATACTGATTCAATACAAGTTAACAAGTCATCTAGGTTACCTCTTTTCATTGGAATTAAACATTTTAAATTTTCTCTTATAAGTGAACCTCATTTCTAAAATAAATATATCTGAAAATGACTAATCCCAATCAAAATCCATTCACTGGTGATATTAATCGCACCTTCATTGAAGCTATGATGACATCCATAGTAGTATGTTTTGGCGCACAACACAAAATGTTGTAAACATCCCTAGTTCTGATGACAAGAGCATGCCCGTTAGTGACTCCATACAAGACGTTAGAAAATCAGTGCCAGCTAGCTGTGAAATACAGTATTCACAACAAGAATTTTGCTACAATTAAAGATTTAGTCAAACATTGAAAACAAATATTTTGCTTCACTTAAAAACCTATTCATCGTATTGACACAAAATTTCCACCATTAGAATGAAACGAGAAGAAAACATCCGTGAATTCCTTGATTGCGCAATTCTTGTTAAATCAGGAGCTCAAACTGCACTCGAAGATAAGCATTATCAATGTAGAGCAACCTTGAACCCTGTTAAATGACTGTGCCCTGAAAGCTCTCAAAGCTGGATTGCCGAATAGTATTTCAGATTTAGTAGAGGTGCACAACCCCTTAAATGTAGATAATTTCCTAAAAGTCGCGCTTGTAGAATATGAACCAAGAAGTGCTAAAATTTGATGGTGAATATATCCTACGTTTAAAATTTTAGGCATTCAGGTGGGTAACATCATGGTAGCCTTTGCTCCAGGTAATCAAACTTTGCTACGGATAGCGAAGTCTAACAATTTCAAATTCCTGAAGGATTATACATTGTTTTCCCATATCAAAGCTTATAGTTCAATTTAAAAATAAAAATATATGTGTATATATATTTAGAATCTTCTGACCCCTGTGGGAACTTTTCGCCTACATCTTTATACATTTTTCCCGATGTGAATTTTTGTAAAATTCCATACAAAGGTATAATTATTCTTAAATGTTTAATTATTCATTAGAATTATTTGAGATGACTATAATATTGTTAAACCTTTCTGCTTACTTATATGGCTATATAAACAAACAAGAAAGAAATCGAAAATTCCTTTTTCAAAATTCCGTTCAGCCCCACTCTCACGCACGCATGCGGCGCTCCTGATTGGTCCAGCTTAAACATTTTATAACTCACAAACTAAAACCTCAACTGATTTTGTGAAAAGGAATTTTCGATTTCTTTTTTGTTTTGTTTATACAGCCACATAAGTCGCGTCACTTGCGTCTGGGAAACGCTGTATAATTAAAGTTGATCATAAGGACAACCGCGGGCTTTCACTGTCATCAGGCAATGATGTGAAAAAGTGCATCCGCTCTCAGCGCAATCGCGGTCAAATTATAGCCACAAACACGTCTAACGACGGTGAGGTAGGTGGTTACCGTCTGTGACGGACTCAATACGATGATTCGCCAAAGGTCTGGTGCACCCTGTGGACGAACGCTTCTTGCAACAGAAATAATTGTGGGGAATAAGAAGTTCCAGTATGGTATTTCCGGCGTTTAGCGAAGCGATATTAAGGCTAATGCAATAAGAGTGACAGAGACGGCAATAAGGCACTCTGAGTGCCGCATTATGCCTTCTGATGTAGATACTTGCAGAATGAGTTGGAAAACTAGATGGTATGTGTCGTAGATTCTGTAGGTGTGCATTACATGCTTTGCTGCTATCATCTGGAAAATATTTGGTCAAAATGTGGCGTCAATATGCTAAGCTGGAAATGACACCGTCTTGACATGTTAAAATGAATGCATTTTGCTCACGCCTGAAAGAAAGGTCAATGTCGAGTGTTTGGCCTGCCTCCTCAGCTACTTCCTTCGGAATTGCTCCTTTGCCCACTTCTTTGTGGTTCCGGACTATTTTAAGAAGTTGGTCTCGTTCATTTGCTAATATATTTTCTGTATCCAGAATAATCCTGTTGTAAAGATATTCAAGATTGAGTATTCCGCGACCTTTCGTGCACCTTTCGTGCGCGATAAAAAGGGATATGAGCTCGTCCTACTTCCATGGAACCACTCCAAATAAATAGAGTACTACCGGAGTGGCAAGCATATTCGTTGCTGATCTTTGTTCCTCGCCCACAGTTTAGAGGACCAATTCAGTTGGTTAAGACGTTTATATTTACATCCAAAAGCATCCTTAGGCGATGCTGCGTCTTCAATGTGGCTTTGTGGCATGGTCGGATATTTGTAGACCTGTCAAGCGGCGAGGTGTCGTATAGAAGTTCTATCGACGATTTTAGGGTCACCTGGGATGCCATAAAGTTTTTCTCACTTTAAATTAACATTGGAGTATTTTTCTAGAACGAGCTCCATCCCAATCTCTACAGTGTGGCCTTCGAAAATTTATAGAACTAAATTTAGTTGCTATGTATTTTCAAAATAGATCTAGATATCATCGATGTAAAATACATGAGTGACCTTATCCAGGGTTGCCGCAAAAGACCCTTCGAAATGGCGAAGTGCATAATATAGTGGTAATATTTTGAGACTGAAGAGTTGTCACACGCTATTTTACAAAAATGAGATAGTAAATCTGGTTTTCTAAAGCAGAATCAATCTCTCTATGCACCTTGATATGTGCGGAAAAACATTTAAGCTTTCTAAAAGACAGATCATAGTTCTATGGCGGTTGAATCGAAAGCTTTCCAGTAATCAATCCAGGCGATCGATAGGTATCGCTGGTATGACCCTGCGTCCTTGCAAAAACATGTATCGATGAGCAGGTTCTCACGATATCCTTCTACGCTTTTCTTGAGCTGCGATTTTCTTACATCTCTCTCCACACAGGTCCGATTGTCCGAATGGTTCTATAATTTAGGATAGCTGTGATGATATTGTGCAGTATGTTCAGACATATCAGGTGAAAATGAAGATCATATGCTGGTGGGTTGAACGAAACTTCTTGCGGAATTAGGGTTTTCAGAAAATGCAGGTAATTCAACGACTTCAGCGAATTCCAAAAATTCAGAGAATTTAAAGAGATGAAAAACTACCTTGCTAGACTAGTGTTCACCGCATGGGCAACCGAGGCCCTTCCAGAGTGCGAGGCGGGAATCGAACCCGCAAGCCGAGAGAGTGTGTCCATAGCCTGCGCTTTAGCCCCCAGGACCATTGACTCACTTCTAGTTTTAGTGTATTAATTAATTGATTTTCTGTTCTTTATCTCTAATGAAAATGAACAAATCATATATAAACGATTTATTGAAACATTTCATACTGACACAATCCCTGTAGGATTGATAGTCACAAAGAAACGCACAATAAACCATTAGATAGGATTACCAACTTACGGTATGCACAGCTCGAAGTGCTTGTAGGACGCTGGTATACTTCGCGTGGTCGCTATCCCTGCGATCGTTAATAAATCTACGCAATACCCTAAATTAACCTTGATACATTCTTTGTAGCAAGATTGTACTAGTAACCAGCTTAAAACAACAATGGCTTTGAAATTTCCATTCCACATTCGCTTTCTAACAAAACGCGACTTTAAATTTACGCCATACAATTAATTGCGTTGTTAGCATTGCTTCATTCATTCCTGGAAAACTCGAGCTGTTAAAACGGAGCTTGTTAACATCCACAACCATTACATTTTTGTCCGTCTTTAACAGTATAAGTTAATGCACAGTTGCTTTTTCCTCTCTTCATTTCTTGCCACAACGTAGTCGTCTGATATTTCTTGCGCCTTTCGCTATGCAAGAAAGGAAACTTCTTAGTAGTGGTAGATATGCGTTTATAGACAGTCCTCTCACTTCAATTGCAACGAAGTCTATTGCGCTTGATTCTTTTGAGCTGCTTTACTGATTCATCACCCTTAAATAAACAGAGCTTTTATAATTGACTGATGTATCACAATCTATTGTAAATTTAAAATTGGCTAAAATTATATGTCTGAGTAATTATTCAACCTCACAAACCTACACCGTTGACTCATATAGCGCGCTTCTCAAAACGATAAAATGCTAAGCGCCCAAGGTTTTAACTTGACTAATTAATCACTTCTTTAAAGGCAGAAATGGTACCCAAAGTAACATTAGTAACTAGTGCGCACATACCGATAATAACATTCTACCCTTCGCAAGAGGGTTGAACGCTAAGCGCTCAAGATCAGCGAATAAACCCAATCCTAGTAGCTTTAGTGACAAAAACGATGTCACTGTAAGAATCACGCATCACAAAGTAGTCAGTAATGTGTTTAGCCAAAGCAATGACAATATGAGCTACTGGGATTGGTTCTATTCGCTGATCATGGGTGCTTAGCGTCCGGCCCTCTTGCGAAGGGTATACTGTTATTATCGGAATGTGCGCACTAGTTACTAATGTTACTTTGGGTACCATTTCTGCCTTTAAGTAAGTGATTAATTAGTCAAGTTAAAATCTTTGGCGCTTAGCATTTAATCGTTTTGAGAAGCGCGCTATATAAGTCAAAGGTGTAGGCGAAAATATGACAGATCACGACGTGATGCGTGATTTCTATGTCGACATCGCTTTTGTAACCAAATATGTTGTAATTCGTTTCATTCACTGATCTTGAGCGCTTCGCGCCGCATAGCGCTAAAACTGTTCATTTTTTTGTATTTTTTTACGGATATTTCATCCGGCACTTATAACCTTAAAAATTACAAGATTCAGCTAAATCCACCGGAAGCCATTTGCCCATACATTTAGTCCTTTAGGTCCTTGAATTCTATTAATTGCGTGAATTCCATACATTTTGTGAGTTCTTCGAATTCTATGAAATCCGTGACTTCTGTGAAATTCATGAATTCCGCGAATTCCATAGATTTCGTGAATTCCTTCGTTTCTATAAATTCCGTGTATTTCATGAATTTCGTGAATTTGATGAATATTGTGAATTCCCGGAATTCCTTAAATGCGGTGAATTTCAGGAATTCCTTGAATTCCATTAATTCTGTGATTGCCTTCTGCATAATGTTCGTCTTACAAACACTCGAACACATGTACTAGAATGTTGGACGGTGAGTTCAAAATTTACAACACTTACAATACATGTATTGCAATCTCCTCTTTCGAATACCATGTTTGAAATTTTACCTCATGCTTGTATCGTAGAACTCTTGTAGAAGTGTTCTAGTATTACAAACCTTTCTCTGAGTGTGTATATTGTATAATAATTCCAAACCTATAGCATTTTTAATGTTTCTGACATAATTTTTTTCAAGAAATGTTTGGACAAACGATACAAGGAACGAAAAAAATAAATCGTCAAAAGGTGTTCTCTCAAAAAGAGCTAGAAATTTTTATTAATATTTTTTGGATATAATGTTTAGTTTTGGGTTTAACTGTGAGAAATAAAATTGAAACTTAAAAAATTAAATTTTGGAAAAAATGACGCAAGCTAGCAAGAAAACCTAATAAACAAAGTTGAACACTTTAAAAATAACAACATTTAACTCTCGGACAAACGATAAAAGCTGTGAAAAAATTAATAGACAAAAGCTGTGCCAACAAAAAAGATCTAAAAAATCATCACTAATTTCATAGGATGTACATTTTTCGTATTAATCTTAAAAAACAACATAGACAAAAAGAAATTAGAGTTTGGGAAAAACAACACAAGGTACGAAAAAAATTAATAAACCAAAGTTTGTCACTCAAAAAAGGTAAAAGAATTGACAGATTATATTGGTATTTGGTATACTCCTTTATTGTCCGAAAATAAAGGTCAAGTTTGTTAGCCAGCAATTTTTTATAAAAATTCAACAAGTGAGCAGATTTTGAAAATTTTTGAGACCACTTTTTTCAAGATTCAAACATTCCCTTTAGAATTATTTATAGTATAGAAAAAGAAAAACAATTTATGTAAATTACTTTTTTCTATAAAAACCAAATTACCAGAGTTATAGCATTTACATAATTCCAAAAAGCATACGAAAATGAACATTTTAAGCCAAATATCGCACGATATGAAAAAAGTTAAGAGAAGAAAAAAGTTGGTTTTCGCATGAAATATAAGACTGTCGTAAGAACTTTTTAAATTTTCTTGAAAAATGGAAAATTCAACTATTGACAGCATAACAAAATAATTTAAATTCAAAATGTAAAATTTACGGTTAAACTGTCCTGAAGGTTGGTGAGCTTCTCAGCATAAAACACTAACCAGTTATGAATCAGTTTAAACTAATCACCCCCCCCCCGCGCAAAAACCTCATCAATCCAAGTTTTGTGGGTGACTGAGGCTAGGGATATAATTTAGAAGTTAGAAAAAGTTAATGCTGACGTATAGAATGCATATGTAACGCTTAGATCGTTAAAATAAAATTGTAAATGTGAAAATTCAGTTTTTGAAAATCGAAATTTTTTAAAAGTGTCAATAACACTACGTCTGTTTTAATATGTATGCCTGTT